>PVKE010030571.1:0-13729 GCA_004027555.1 Craseonycteris thonglongyai
GACTGTAATTTATCATTTCTCATCGCTGAGTAGTATTCCATTGTGTAAATGTACCACATCTTCTTTATCCAGTCGTCTATCGAAGGGCATTTTGGTTGTTTCCATGTTCTGGCCACTGTGAACAGTGCTGCGATGAACATGCGGGTACAAACATCTTTAAAGATCAAGGTTTTCAAGTTTTTTGGGTAGATGCCCAGTTACCAACCAATGTAACCTCATCAAATTTAACAATAAATTTAAAAATAATAATAATAATAATAATAATCTTTAATAAAAAAAGAAAAAGAATGACAAAAAAAAAAAAAAAAAAAAAAAAAAAAAAAAAAAAAAAAAAAAAAAAAAAAAAAAAAAAAAAAAAAAAAAAAAAAAAAAGAAGTATATTAGTTGTTACAAAGTAGTTATTCAAAGTAGGGTATAAAATAAAGAATACAGACGTTATATTGTAATAACTATGAGTGGTGTCATATGGGTACTAGGTGATAGATGAAATGGAAGTTAGGGGATAGGGTGAAAAACACAAAGAGGTTAAGAAATAAAAATTGATAGTAACAATAGTCAAAGGTATATAAAGTACAGCACAGGGAATATTGTCAATAATATGGTAATAACTATGTATAGCGCCAGGTGAGCACTAGACTGAGCAGGGGGATCACTTCTTATATTATACAAATGTTTAACTAATCTATGCTGCATGCCTGAAATTAATATAAACTAATATTGAATTTCAACTCTAATTTTTAAAAAGTTAAAGGAGTGGGGATTAAAGGGCAATAAATGATCTAAATGTCCAGGTGTAAAACAAAGATGTCATGGGGAAGTCATGCATAGCATAGGGAATATGGTCAACAATGCTGTGACAGCACGGTGTAATGGCAGGTGATTTCTGGACTTCTCATGGTAATCACTTCTGTAAATACATAGATGTTGAACAACTATGGTATACGCCTAAAACATATAATGTTAGTTATATTTTTTATAAAAATCTTCTTAAAAAAAGACATGGCAGGGGAAGCCGGGATGGTAAGGCAGGCTACGTGCTTGCTTTCCAGCCCTGGGGTGCAAGAACTGAGTCCCAGTCCTGGCCCATGCAGACCCATATGCTGAACTGAGATGTGCTTCCCATGTGGGAAGCCCCCAGTTCGGCTCTCGCTGGGGTGAGCTTCCCATGCAGGAGGCCCCTGACCTGGTTCCTGCCCTGTGCAGCCCCACCCACCTGTGTGGAACGAAACCATGTTGAAAAACTGATGACATAAAACTATGGAGACTGCTCTGGGCCCTCCCCCTTCCCTCTGTCTCTCTCTGTCTCTGTCTCTCTCTCTGTGTCAAAAACAATAAAATAAATCTTTAAAAATAAAAAAGACATGGGGTACCTGAATGAATAAAAAACAAAACCCTTACACATGACCCTACAGGAGACTCACTTCAATCTAAAGACACACAGACTGAAAGTAAAGGGATAGAAAAAGTTAGAGTATTTCATGAAAATGGAGATAAATAAATAAGCTGGGGTAGCAATATTTATAACAGTCAAAATAGACTTAAAAAAAAAAAAACAACCTATAACAAGAGATGAAGAAAGACCCAGTAAGCTCCACATTTTGGTATTTATCCAAAGAAATCCAAAATGCTACTTCAAAGACACATGTGCATCCATAGGTCGCAGCATTATTTACAACAGCCAAGATATGAAGGCGACCTGCGTGTTCGTCAGTGGATGAATGGATAAAGAGGCGGTACATGTACACAGTGGAATATTATTCAGCCATAAAAAGCATGAAATTTTGCCATCTGTGACAACATGGATGGGGGCACTGTGTTGAACGGAATAAGTCATAAAGAGAAAAGACAAATGTCCATAATGGTTTCACTTTATATGTGGAATTAGGAGAACAGGATAAATAAATGAACAAACTAAACAAGAAGAAGCTCCTAGATACAGAGAACATTTTGATGGTTACCGGATTGGGAGGCGGGGCTAGGAGAACAGTGCAGAAGGGAGGAATTAAGAGGCACGAATCGGTAGTTACAAGATAGTGACAGTCATGAGGGTGTAGATTATAGCGTGGGAAATCTAGTCAGGTATGGTAATAACGCTCATGTTGTCCCTGGGTCCTAGACTTACTAAGGTGATTGTTAAGTCAGTTATATAAATGTCAAATAGCTCTTTTGCACACGTGAAACTAAAGTAATATTGCATATCAACTCTAATTGAAAAATAAAAAATGTTTTAATAAATATATAAATAAAAATAAGGCTACAAGCAGACTAATAAAAGAGGAAAATATGAAAAGGACAAACACTAAGGATAAAAATTGTCTCTTAAATTTACTAAATCCCGTTCTGTTGAATAATAGAATATAATAATGGCACAGATATGTAACGAATATGTTTACACTAACTGAAAAGTGGTCAGGGAATTAAATGTGTTCATGTGTAAGATGCTTAGTACACTGCTAGTAATGCATAATTGTTAGCTCTTTTGTTTTTTTCATTATTATTATTATCAAATTACACCTTAGATTTCTGTATCCAGTGAACAACAAGGTAAATCCCCATGGACAACAAAATTAATTAAAGTTTACTACACTAACCAAGATTTTGTATGAGCTTGTTATGCATGTGAGTGGATGTGTGAAAACCACAGGAAAACAGAATTAAAAGCAGAGGCTCAGGGGACAGAAGTGACCATGAGAACAAAGCCCAGAGTGACTCAGCAATTGAATGTGCAACAAAAGAGTAGTAAAGAACACACAAAATAAAAATATCTAAAGTATTACATTAAAAATTATAAAATAGGGGAAGCCGGGATGGCTCAGTGGGTTAAGTGCTCACTTTGCAGCCCCAGGGACCGAGGATCAAATCCAAGCCCCAGCCCGTGTGGAACCATATGCTGAGCTGGGGAGTGCCCCCAGTTCAGTTCTCACCCGGGCAAGACCCCAGCCCTGTTCCTGCCCTGTGCAGCCCCGCCCACCTGTGGAATGAAACTATGTGGAAAAACCAATAATGTATAACTATGGACACTGTTCGGGGCCCTCCCCACTCTCTCTGTCTCTGACTCTGTATCTCTCTCTGTCAAAAACAATAAATAAATCTTTAAAAAAAAAACACATGAAATATGGGGAGAGGCAAAGGTATCAGTTTTAGGATGATTTGGAACTTAAGTGCTTATTCTTGTCAAATGAACTGCTATACGTGTATATTCGAATGTATGAACCTCAGGATAAGCACAAAGTGAAAACAAGCAATCTATCCAAAAATAAATAAACATAAAGCATCTGAAAAATAACAGTAAAGAAAAACTGTAAACCACAAGGAAAGAGTCCAAGAGAAAAAGAAAGAAACACAGAAGAAATAGACAAACAACCAAAAAACAACAAAGAAAATGGCAATAAATACATACCTATCAATAATGACTTTAAATGTATCTGGACTAAATGCTCCAATCGAAGATATTGTGATGAATGGATGAAAAAATAATACCCATTTGTATGCTGTCTAGAAAATGTCACTTCACATTAAATGACAAACACAGACCAAAAGTGAAGAAATGGGATAAATTATTTCATGCAATGTAAATTACAAGAGAGGTAGGACGTGTCGGGATAGCTCAGTGGATCATCTCTTCCCTCGTAATCACGAAGGGGTTTGAACCCCGGTCCCAGCCCGGGCAACCCCATATGCAGAACTGCGGCACAACTGGTAACCCCCAAGATGGCTCAGCAGCAAATGTGCTCACCTCCAATGCTGAAGGACCAAGGTTCAATTCCTGCCCCTCGTGGAACCACATCTACCTGTGTGGAATTAAACCACGTCACAAAAAATTAATTACGTATAACAATGGAGACTGCTCTGGCCCCTCCCCCCTTTCCCTCTCTTCAGCCTCTCAAATCTCCTCTCAAATAACAACTAAATATTAAAAGAAGGAGAAGAAAAGGAAAAAGAAAAAGAAAAAATCATAAGGAAGAAAAATATACTTGGTGTATTTAGTGTATTCACTTATAACTAGAACTGAGCAGTTCAAACCCCTGTGGTTCAGGGTGAACTATACAACCATGAGACTGACTGACATTGCTCATAAACCTCTGCTCCTACAAATGTTCCTGACTCATCTCCAAGGATTTGGTCCTCCTGAGTCAGCAGGGACCTACGTCCACCAGCCCTTACCACTGGATCCCCTTACTCCTGCAACCAAAGAACCAGAAGTCCACTGCCTTCAGCCCTACACACTCAGTTTCCCTTCCCGGGCCTGGCACATGGTAGGTGCTCTGCAGTTGCACCTGAATCAGCCTGGATGTGTACCGTGGAGCTGACAGCAACTTCAGGGACGTGCTGACACTGACATCTCAGCCATGGCTGTAGGAGTAACCCTCCAGACACCCTCACAGTCGGGTCCCCCTGCTTCTTCCCTGGTCCTCACATATCTCGGAGCCCCGCAGCCTGAGCTGCTCGGAATAGAATGGAGGCCTTAATGAGGCCTTCCTTCAGAGAGTCCCTCACACTGCTGAAGGTGGTGTGAAGACCTGGGAGGGGGCGCATAGAAATGGGAGGGGCATAAAGACCAAGGACACAAAGCACAGCAGAGACAAACAGAAAAGGGACAAAGAGCAAAACACAGAGACTCACAGAAAGGCAGATACACAAAAGGGCAGACAGCGGCACAGAGGGCACCCCATCCGGTGGAGAAAGGTGTGGACAGAGAGCTGTCACCTTAATAGTGACAGCAAGAGGCATCTTGCCATTTATCCATTAGGGTCAGTAAAAGCAGCACTTCGGTTGCCACTATCTTTCAGAATTGACCAGCCCAGGGACTGGTCCTGATGCTTCCGATGGTCAGCCTCAGACAGTAGCCCAGCATCCCCTGCAACACATTCCTCTTTCTGAATAAGGTGCGCTTATCAGTGCAGGTTTTATCTCAGCAAAATCACCCAACAGGGAAGAAGGCAGAGACAGAACTGTTTTTGTTTTGTTTTCTGTTTTCTGTTTTGGTGGATGGGGAAATACTGCCCACTATGGGAGAACCTAGAGTTAGGATGTCTGTTCTGTATCTGACAGGTTTATGACCTTGGCAGAGCCTGTGCCCTCTCAGATGCTCGGTGTTTGGATCTGTAATGTGGCCTCAAGGTCCCCTCTGAAGTCTGGAAGTCTATGAGCTTTGGAGAGATGAAAGTGAAGTTTAAAAAAAAAAACAGTATGACTCAGCACAATGCTGGAGCTTCAGGAAAGAAAGGAATACCAAGGTACAGTGCAGTGGGCACATGCCTTTGAAGGCAGAGTGTTTGCTATTAATTGAATACGAACATATCACACAAGACACATCAACCACATTTCCACTCAGTCAAAGCAAGCCAATTCACTACTCGTACAGGCATGTCCACAAGGTAACGTCACCAGGCACTTGGATGATTTGGGTTTATGATGTCCTTATAATTACATAATGCCTAGAGCACTGCCTAGCACAAAGGACACCCGCAATAAAGATACTTTAAATGAACCTATGTGATACTTGGAGACATTCCAACTAGAAAAACTAGTTTGTCTGAGAAAGGCCTAGTTGAGGTCCTCGCTCTCTTTGGTACAAAAGAATTCCATGGGGAGTGCAGAGGTAAGAAGGGAAACTTCCCCTCCCCTGGCACTTGATACAAGGGGGTGCGAAGGGCCAAGACATAGAGGAGCCTCCACAGGTATCACGGGATTTTTACTTGTAGATTCATCACAGATAAAAAAAAACACATCTGCTTTTGCAGATGAAAAACTGAGGCCAGTTTACATGATTAATAATTATCAAACTGCAAATACACTACCTACACTAATATTCATGAAATAGTTTTATATATAAGAATGAGTAGAGATATATATTTGCATGTGTAGTCTGCACAGTCTTTTTTTTTTTTTTTTGGCATCTGGAAGGACATTTGTGAAGCTCAGAGCTAACGAATTTATATATTTGATTAAATTTTTTGCATGAATCCACATTGATCTCAGGAGATTGGTATTTTCTATTATGGCTACAAGCCATGAGTGATCAATCAGTAATAGAAGACAGAGTTTTAAAGACTTATTTATTTATTTATTTATTTATTATTGTTTTCAACAGAGAGAGAGAGAAATACAGATACAGAGACAGAGAGAAGGGGGAGGGCTCGGAACAGTCTCCATAGTTGCACATCATCGGTTTTCCACATAGTTTTATTCCACAGGTGGGCGTGGGGCTGCACAGGACAGGAACTTGGCCAAGGTCTCACCCAGGTGAGAACCGAACTGGGGGCACTCCCCAGTTCAGCATATGGGTCCACACGGGCCGGGGCCAAGATTCTATACTCGGTCCCCAGGGTGCAAAGTGAGTGCTTAACCCACTGAGCCATCCCGGCTTCCCCAGGAGATAAAGTTTTAGGATAACCCAAATGTGACAAGTCTAACAGGAGTGCCCCAAGAAAAGTTAGAACCTCAAGTGACTAAACCTTTAGTAAGAAATAAAACCTCCAAGAAATTACTCAATCAACCTGTAGGTGAAGTCATATGGTTCTTGATTTGATCACGCTTTCTCTGGGTGAAAAAAAATTCTGTCTTGAGAAATTGTAGCCACAAGTCAGCATCACACTGTGGTCCAAATTCACAAAACCTGTGTTCTCCCTAAAACTTCAAGTGACAGAAGAGGGTTCTGGGGACATCCGGATAGCTGAAAGCCATGCTACAAAGTACCCCCAGTCATTTCACAAAAGGAACCATGAGTCCTCTCTGGAGGAACTCAACTATGGTTCAGACCTAAAGAATGCCCACAGATAAAGTTCAAACGGAAATTAAGAGATCACAGTCAAAATTCCCAAACACACAAAGAAACAGGCAACATATGAAAGGCATAGAGGAAACAAAAGACCATAAAATCAGACATGTGAAGACATTAGCATAGGAATTATCACAGAATTGGGTTGTTGTTGTGCTTTTATAGGCTCAGAAACATAAAATCAAAACCATGAGCCATATTCCAAAGCCCAAATCAGGCCAAACAAATTAAAATCTCAAGTAGGGCCTCTAGAACTTAATAAGGTAAAAATTGAATTGAATGAGAGCTGATTCTGGGTAGTGAGCACATATTGCAATGCATAGACAATGTAATGTAGAATTGTACACCAGGAAACTGTGGAATTGGTACCAACCTATGTCACCCCAGTACATTTAGCAATTAAAAAGAAATGAAAATGCAGTGCTAGATTAAACAGAAGATTAGTCACAGTGGAAAGGAGACAATAACCTAGAAGATACATCTGTAGAAATTACCCAGCAAGTTGCCTAGGAACAAAGCAGCTGGACAATAAGAAAGAGAAATTGAAAGACACAGAAAACAAAAAAGGAAACTCTCACATATATTGATTTAGACCTCCAGAAAGAAAAAAACAATAAAAATCCATTTTAAGAGCTAGCAGTATATAGTGCTCAGACTGGGTTCTAAATTATTATACGAGGTCTGACAATTAAGTTCAGAACTCATTCTAGAAAAGTGCTGCCTCCCTCATTGCTGACTGTCACTACGGTCACCTTTGATATATTCCCCTTGAGAGCTGTGCACCAATGCCAGCACCTAGTCCACCCTGCAAACTCTTTTTCTGGAATGGCCATCAGTACCCTCTTCGTATTACCCTTGATGTCGTGAATGTCATCCAAATGTCTTCCTTTCAATATTTTCTTTATCTTTAGGTAAAGCCATTGGGGGTCAGATCAGGTGAATGAGGAGAGTGCCCCAATATAGTTATTTGTTGACTGCCTAAAAGCTCAGTCACAAACAGTGACCTGTGAGCGGGTGCACTGTTGTAATGCAGGAGCCATTGAGTTGGCGGAAAGTTCAGGTTGTTTTCATCTAACTTTTTTACACAGCTCTTTCAGCACTTCTCAACAGTCAACTTGGTTGACTGTGTGTCCAGCTGGGACACATTCGTAATGAATTATCCCTCTGAAATAAAAAAAAAAGTTTACCAACAGGATGCCCGGATCCCTGAACAGCTGAGCTCTTGCTTCGCAATCACAAGGTCCAGGGTTCGCTTCCCAGCCCCCCAGCCTGTGGAAACTCCATGTGCTGAACTGCGGCACAACTGATAACCACTGAGATGTCTCAGAGGTGAAGGTTCTCACCTCCCATGCAGGAGGCCCCCGTTCAGTTCTCACCTCACGCTGCCACACGTCCACCTGTGTGGAATGAAACCACATCACAGCAAATGATGTACAGCGTGGAGACTGCTCTGGGACCTCCTCCTCCTCTCTCTCTCTCACCCGCGCGCTCTTTCTCTCAAACAATAAGAGAAATTTTAATTTAAAAAAAGTGCTAGCAACATTGTTTTGGCTCTTGATTTGGATTGACCTGACTTTTTTGGTCATGGAGAATTGGCTGACTTACATTGTGTACTTGGACACTATTTCAAGGTCATATGGATACACTCATGTTTAGTCACCAGAGATAACATGGCCCAAACACTGTCTTGACTCTCCAAATGCCTTGGCAAATTTCAGCTCTCCTTCCTTTTGGTTCATCAGTGAGCTCCTTCAGGACCATTTCTGCACACACCTTACTCGTGACAAGATTTTCAGTGAAGATTTTCTTAACCATTTATCGATATTGGCTTGGTCTGCTATGCTTCTCTCAGTCAGCCAACGATTTTGACACACGATTTGACAAAGTTTTGCAATGTTTTCATCAGTTCTGCTTGTTACTGGCCACCCTGACCTCTCTTCATCAGTGACACTTCCTCTGCCCTCAGAAAAACGTGGAGTTCACCTCACTGCCATTTTCTTCATGGCATTATCCCCATAAATTTGACTAACCTGTCTCCGATATCATTTCCATTCTTGCCAAGTCTAACAATAAATTTAGTGTTTTCTCATTGCCCTAATTCAAGCTCCAACATTCTCCCGATGACACACAAGAATTCCCAACAACAATAATGAGCATCACTCAGCAAAATACTGCCACACAGTGACAGGAACACAGCTGTGACACACTGATCTACCAAGGTTATGAAACCTTACCAAGCTGTTCATACAGTGCTGTCAACATCCACACACAGTGGCAATTTCATGAAATTAATTGTCAGATCTCGTATGCATAACTCATTAATCTTTATGATAAGCCCACCAAGTAGGTAATAATGCAACCCCATTACAGATAAGGAAACTGAATCATGAACGAGTGAGGATGTTTCTCTAAGGCTATTAGGGATGCAAAGCAGCCTGGCTCCAGAGATTGTGTTCCAACCACTGTATAAACTATCTGAGGAAATAATAGCAGAAGCCTGTCCAGAAATACTCATGAAAGTCATTCTGAAATCTAGGAAACCACACAAACACCAAACATGATGTGAACAGAAAGCCACTAGACACAAATGGTGAAAGTGGGGCACACCAGAGAAAAAGGAAAGCTCTTAGGAAGAGAAAAAGTCACTGCCACTGAACAGCAGCTTCACCCACGGCCAATCTCATGACACAATGTCCGCAGCCAGAGACAGTGGGGTCAAAGTGCTGGATGAAAACCACCATCTCCCTACAGAGCTCTGCCCGGAAATGCCATCTCAGCAAACCAGGGTGAGACTGTGTAATGTTCAGACAGAGAAAGACTGGAGCACTCACCACCCACAGCCTCTCATGAAAGGACCTCGTGAGGAGTGTGCTTCCAGGAGTTGACGATACACGATGTGAAATGGTAGGTGGACAAAACATTTGTGACTATGGGAACACATTTGAACAAGCACTACTTAAATCAATCCTCAGCATTTAATTTCTTGGTGGAAAGCAGAATCAAAAGGAAGTCCTGCAGCACAGTAGTCTGGCAGAAAGAAAATGAGGTGAAGCTTTCTGAGGTCCTGGTGCTGCTCATCAGGAGGAAAGACTTCTGGGATCAGTCGTAAGGTTTGTTCACTGCACCAAACAATGTCCAGGGCAGAACAGGGGAGAGGGGCTGAAACACAGAGCACTGGTGAACACTGTGTCCAGGTGCAGGGCTGTGACAACTGGGAAGGAGGGGCACATTTTTCTTCACATGAAGGGAAGGTGAGGCTGCATCGGCTCAGAAAAGACACCTTCTCCTAGTCTGCATAACGATATGGGAAGTGGCCTCCTTCACGGGTTAAAACACTGACTGCCTTCAGATTTTACACTAGTAAGTTAATAGCCACAGTAACTGCCTGGAAAATAGACAGAGTGTAAAACGTCCAGACAAGGTGAGGAGAAAGAAGCATCCTCCGTAAAGCCAGAGAGGCTCTGGGCAGAACAGGACCTGCTGCTCTATCCCCATCTGTGATGAAAGCTCTGACATGGGAGGGTTTAGAGACCTGTTGTGGGAGGAGGAAGAGTTGAAGGCCTGCTGAGTACAGCCTCAGGGTAGTGACAGCGTCTCCTGGCGGTGCAGGTCTCTGCAAAGAGCCTCCCGGGAGCAGCTTCCCTTTTCGGGCAACGATGTGCGTGGGGCAGCCACGCACCTAGAGTGGCCCTGTCCTCGTGCACGCCCAGCACCGCGGAGTAGGCTTTGGGGTGTTTGGGAATCTTAGGTGAACGTTCTCAGTGCAGCTCAATCACCTTTCTTCACCCCGAGTGCGTTGTAGCTTTTCTTGTCATGTTTGAGAAACACGGGTTATCTAGGAACAGAGTTGGTTGTTTTTTTATTAGGTAGTTAGGGTTCCTACTAAGTAATGTGTAGGAGATATAGAAATATATATTTATAGAGAATAGATATATTAAAATTTTTATATATACAGACAGATGTACATGAGTAATTTGTCCAACAGTTCATTATAAGTATTTTTTTCCTGTTTTCTGTATGATTTTCTTTTGGTGGATTTTTCCATGGAGAAAAATTATTTTTAATTTTAACGTTATTTAATCGATTTTTTTATTTATGGTCTTTGAGTATTAGGTGAAGGTTAGGTAGACCTTCTATATAGTTACAAATAATTCACCTCCTTTATTTTTCAATGTATGTGATTTTCTTACACATATTTAAATATACGATCTCTTTAAAATTTAACAGGATGTGAGAGGTGAGGTATGATCTCTGCTATCTTTTACTCTAGGTGGCTCCCAAACTGCCCATTAACATTTATTAAATGGTCCATCTCAACACCTCCTATTTCAAATAATAGAATGAAATGCATGCAAACTATTTTTGATTCCTGAGACTTCCTACCTACTCTTTTATCTAATACTCACTGAGGCTTTAGAATAGCTTCTCATATCCATTACGACTGTTTAGTGCTCATGACTTTCTATAGTCTCCAGATGTAGTTAAGGTTCCATTTGATTCTATATTCTAACTTTATTTTCATACATAATATAGGAAAGTCGTTTTCTGTTGAGGCATTTTGTACCCAGCCATCCTTCTGAGCTGTCAGTCACTGTGCTCATTGTCAGTTGATTCGCTGGGGGTTTCCAGGTGGATTCTCATGTCACCTGCCAATCTCTCCTAAACCTGCTCTTTTAATCGTCCAGCCTCACCGTCCACTGCAACCACGCCTGTCACATCAGCAGTGACTCGATATTGTGTAGCCCAAGGGCAATTCTTAGTTGTCATCTCACTCAGGGTTTCAGGCCGGATTCAGAATGTTACTCCCTCTCATGTTCTAGAATCAGCTTCTCAGATCAGTCTCAGGATACCATGATCCTCTGCTTTAAGTCCCCTCCTTTGGTAGCTCCTTCACTGCTGCATTGGCTGGGTCCTCTCTTCTTCCAGGGGTCTGGAGGGTAGAGGCCCTAATGCTGCGTCTCTCACCCTTCTCCATCTACACTTACTCCCAGGGAGAGCTCACCCAGCCCCTCTCAACATGCATGAACGTACTGCTGTGTGTTGTTCATCACTGCACCTTCCATGCCTGGAATAGTTCCTGGAACAGCATAAGCACATGATAGTGCTGGGTCAATGAGGAAATGAGTGAACACAGGTTTTTTTTTCTTTGTTTGTTTTTGTTTTTGTTTTGCAGGAAACACATTTAATTGACCAAGGAATAAGTTTTGCTTTGTTTTTTTAAAAAATCAAATGAATACATTTCAACCTTTACATATTCTCACATGGGAATTTTGCTTTGTCTACCCTGTTTCCCTGAAAATTAGACAGTGTTTTATACCCTGTTTCCCCAAAAATAAGACAGTGTCTTATATTAATTTTTGCTCTTAAAGATGCACTAGGTTTATTTTCGGGGGGATGCCTAATACGTACTTCAGCGAGAGGCAAAACTGTAAGTAGGTCTTATTTTCGGGGGATATCTTACTTTCGGGGAAATACGGTATTTACAGTGCTAGGTACATAATGAGTTTTTTATACACAAGTGCTTATAAATTAACCAGTTGGCTGAAGATAACCCGGACTTGCCTGAGGCATGGTAAGTTCTGGGTGAAACAGGACATATAAAACGAGGGATTGGTGACAGTGCATGGGAAAAGCACTTTCCTTTCTGGTTCATAGCTTGCCCATCTGAAAGGTTCCAAAAGATCATTCTCCAAGCGCAAACCATTATTAGTCTAATTCTTTCAGAAAAAAAAAGAAAATAGTAATGTTGGTTTTACAAATCTTCCCCCTCATTTCAAAGTCCCTCATAGATAATGTTAGATAAATGATTTCCAGGTTTTTGCAGGTTTCTAGGCGTTTAAAGATTTTATATATACACGCATCCTTTTGAGATTCATTGATTCTGAAGTGCCTTCATCCCCGTCTCCACCTAGACTCTGAAGAGAACAGCTGAAGCCATCAAAGTCCACCCACCACTGAGGAAACATGAAGATTCGTTTCACCAGGCACGTCTGAGCACAGAACAGTGAAACCCAGCCTGCTGCCCAGTCCAGCATGATTTTTGAGGCATCAACACAACTCTTCTCTCAGAATAGTCCTATGCAAGTCCCCAGGGGCCTGTGTCTCTGTAGGAACTGACCCTGTAGCCATGTGTCCATCCTTCAGACTGGGTGCCTCACTCAGTTTCCCAAGCAGCAGAGAATCAGCACCTTTGACACCACCAGTGTCCTGAGCACCCTGATCCCAGGTAGCCCCCCTTCAGGAGAGGCCAGCAGATCAGGCAGCTTTGCAAGGTGGACCTAGAGGGAGAAGAGATGGGCAGACTGCCTTCCAGGGGTGAGGGACACAGCCCACAGCCCTCATCCCCATGGAGGGTGGGGGTCTTCCCCAAAAGCTACAGATCGGTGTTTCAGCTTCACCCGATGGCACAGGGCCCACCAATGGCTACTGGAGAGATTACAGGCCCAGGCCTTCCTGGGCACATCGCTTCACTGGGGACAGCCTGTGCAGGGACAGGGGGCAGCAAGGTGACGAGAGCGCAGGCAGTGAGGCAACGGTAGCCAGAGGGAGATGCTTCATCGTTCAGTTCTTAAAGGAAATGACAGGAACTAAACTAGGCTGTGGCATGGGCACCGACGTCTCAGAGCTAAGGCTGAAAATACTGCTTGTCCCCAGAGCCTCTACAGTGATCTACCTAACAAACACCATGAGCACAGAGAGAACAGTGACAAACAGCGTGTGCCGTGTGCTGAACTCCTTACCCTCTAGCAGGAAACTCAATAAACGGGCTGATGTTGATAAATCAGAACTAAAAATGTAGTTTTATTATGTGAAGGTAGAATATAACTTGTAAAAGAGTTAAAAATAAAGACTACAACAGTGGGTTGTTATTGAGGAATGAGACTAAGAGAGCCTTTTTAGATTAATTTATACATTTTGGTGTCCTCTGAAATATAGCTAATGTACATA
>PVKE010030572.1:0-19534 GCA_004027555.1 Craseonycteris thonglongyai
TGTATTTTTACACATTTGTTAGATGTATCCAAATCCATCACTGATATTTTTAAAATTCTAAGCACTGTGTGCTCTAGATAAAGTCAGTGTGTCCTCTACAATAAGCTTTCATTTTTTTCATTATTAGAGAACGTGAGATCTTAAAGAAACCTCTCCCACGATTCTAGAGTTTTCCAGAAGGCCACTATAATGACATCAATAGTAATGAATTTTTGGCTTTTGTAATGATGCAGGTTTGACATATGGTAAAAAGAAACTTGTCATCATGAGCTGCCCTCACAGTCCCTTGCCTGACTGAACCAGTGTCCCTGGACATCACTCATACTTCAAGGCCCGGTTCAAATGTCACCAACTCTATAACTCTTCTCATCATTACGCTAATTAAATCAAGTCATCCTTATTTAAAAACTTAAGGCATTTCATTTATATTTCAAAAGAGAGAGAAAGAAAGATTGAGCAAGAACAAGAATCATTGCTTAAGTGACTCTATAACATCCAAGGCACAGACTTTAAATGTAAGGATTAAAAAGACAAGAATAACCTGGCATTTAGGAAATTCAAATGATAATTGAGCTTATTCAGTTGCTTCAAATCTTTTTAGAACAAGGTAAATAAAAATAATGAAAAGTTTTATTTTACTAAGTCATCCTGAGAAGGTCCCATTCTCATTATTGGATTAAAGTGTGTAAAGAGGTTTGAAATCGATGGGCTTTATGTTGAAGGTACAGGCCAGTCCTTCCTATAGGAGGCTTTGTGTGCTTCTGTTCTGACTGCCTGTTCCAGGCAACTTCCAGATTACTTTACAGATGACCAGTTATCATAGGAATGACCCGTGTAGATAGCTTCAGACGGGTATGTGGCAAGGCATTCCTTTTTAAATGTCATTATCTTGTAAGAGGGATAGTCACTTGTATTATTTGCCAGCAAGTGGAATTGGCATAGACTAAGAGAAGTTGTTATCAGCAAGTATAAAAATATCAACTGGGGCTATTGGGCTGGTGAATAAAGGTAACAGTGAACAACTGACATGATTAGAGCTTGTAATTAACAAAATAGTTTTTAGCTTTTGCATGAGGAGCTAAAGTTACTGTGGTAAAGCATTATTAATCTCATTTGGGATTTGTTATACCATTCCTGAAATACATTTTGTGTATAAACAAATTCAGTAAGAATTGTGTGTGTGTGTGTGTGTGTGTGTGTATATGTGTATATGTGTGTGCGTGTGTTTGTGGATGTGTGTGTATATATATATACACATATATATGTAATGTGTGTGTGTATATATATATACATATACTTATTTTAAACCATATCTATTCACATAAATTAATTTGAGTAGAGAAAAATTAAAATCAAATAATAATTTTCTTTAAAATAGCCGATTATTTTTTCACTGAATAACTTAACTCCCTTCTCTGCCCCTCCCCATACTGCTTTGCCTCCTTCCCATCAGCCAATTTCAATTGAAAAAAATAAAGTGTAAGAAAAAGAGAAAAACAATAAACATTGCAGAAATCCTGTTAAGTCTACATGGCATAAGAAAATTTGTGTTGTTTGGAGCTTCAAAGAAGCAAGAAAGAATAAATTAAGAGTCTCAGAGAAAGGAAAAAATATTTCTGAGTCGTCCTGAATACTTCTTACCGAAAGCAGTGCTTATTGAGCAAGTGACCTTTATGAGATTATTGTTTATGATCACTCGGTGTGTGCCAAGAGTAGCAGGAAAGAATATTCCAATTTATTTCAAAGGTTACATATCAAAATTGAATATGCAGTACAACTACATTATCATATGGTATAAGTTTACATAAGAAGTTGGAGTTGAATTGTACCATTGTTTCCCTTCAATTCAGTGTTTCAATTTTTGCTGTATAAAATATATTCTGATTCCTAAAATAGAATATAGTTCAGTGGTGCAAAGAAAGTAAAAAAATGTTGTTATTTTTGCTGTTATTGTTGTTGTTTCTCCAACTGAGAAATTTGGTTGAAGTGTGAAACATCTATTGAATTATTTCCTCGATGTAGTCTATCCAAAAATAATAAAATTTTAGTTTCCATTTTCTTAACCCAGTAATCACTGTCAGCTAGCAAAGTGCTTATGGTAGCTGAAACAACAATACAAAAACGTCACATGGTACATAGCAAGAGAGTATTCCGCTTCTGAGAGAGAAAGAAAATTGACCAACAGGGATGTCTTTTTTTTTTTTTTTCCCTACCCATAAAAGGCTTTTAGGGAGAGGCAACTGTATGTTCTGCTTTCTTCAATTTTCCTGAGCATGCAACTTAATGTTTTAGTTCAATAAGTCTGCTCATCCTCAACTTTATCACTCTGCGCAGACTGAAACATAAACCAGGAGAGTCTCTTCTCTTTCTTTCTTCTCAATTGTCAGACTCGGTTGTTAGAGAAACTCCAGTACAGGGTTGCGCAGAGCTAACCTCATTTTTTCTTTAAATTTGTAACTTGGGAAAGGGATATTAGTGCCTCTTAGGATGAAGAAGCAATTCTTTAAAAATTTAAATTAGCAGATCAATCTGCAAATATTTGCTTAGTGTCTGCTAGACCTTCAACATACTTGGGTGTCCAAGTTCAACATCGATGCAATGGCTTTATCCTAAAAGCAAAAATAAATAAGTGTTTAGAGCAAACATCTCAGGCCTGTATCTCTGCCTCTAAATCCTCCTCAGGAATTGCAGACGTGATAGAGCAGCATGGCATATGGCTACTTAGGAAGGGCTGCTATACAAGAGCCCTAGAAAAGAAAACATCTCCCCCCACCCCGGAAACTGGGAATTTCACATCAGTACTCTTCATGGTTAAACTACAAATACATCTCAAACTGCTGGCACAGAAGAGTCCAACATACCATCTCCCGGCATCACAGCCCCTTTAAAGAGGAGAATCTGAATAGCCCTGCAGCTTTTGAAATGCCCTCTGATCTCCACCGGCTCTAATGCCTGCTTGCACGTGTACTTCCGTGGGTTCCCGCGGTAACGGACAACGCGGCTTCCTAGGACTTCAAAGACAAAATTTTCGTTTTGTCTGGTGAAAGGGAATTTAAAGAAGGACAACAATGAAGCAGACATAATGCCGGAAACTGGATCTTGAGGTAAACAAAACTGAAAGACTTCACCCAGAAAGTACAGGGTAAAGCCAACACAGACACTCAAACTACATGGCTCCACCTACATACAACTTGTAAGTTTCACAGGCCAGTCATCTCATTATATATTGTAGTTGAAAAGCAAGAATATGATTCCAGTCTTCCCCAACAATAGTCAATATGTGGTAGCATTATAGAATCCATCAATTTTTTTGCCAAGTACTTCATCTGTGACAGATACAATGCTAAGCAGTTTTCGTTCACTTTATCTCATTTAAAGGTATTTTATACCCATGTACATATTAAGAAATTGAGACTCAAAGAAATTAATTTAGTTGTCCCAAATCACAACTGATAGGTGAGGATCAATTGCGAACCTTGGACTTTGGATCTCAAGCCCACTGCAAGTGCCCAGATGAAAATAAATATCGTGACAGAAAGCTGTGCAAGAGATGAGAGGGGAAATGACAGGGAGGTCTGAGAAGAATCTATAGATAGCTGAAATAGGGTTGGAAGGATGGATAAAGTATCCATGGTTCTGTATTTATCCAAAATGAAAGGTCTTTTACGTTGGTGAGTGAAAAGCCATCGAAATAGAAGAATGTAGATTGAGTTCTGAAAGCAACGAGAAATGGGATGTGTTTGGAGTCAGGGCAATGTAGTGAGTGAGGTTCAGATAATGAAGGACTTTGAAAGCCACAGAAAAAAATTAGCACATGTAATTCAGCACAGGGCACGATGAAATGGTTCTGAGCATAGGCAGGTAAGGTCAACTTGTGCTTGGGATGATTTTCCAGCACCAACTTGAAGCTGGACAAAAAGGAAAACACGGAGGCAAAGACTACTGGGCTTAGAACACTACTGAAGTATTTCAAGCTAGAAGAAAGCCCAGCCTCTAGTGAGGTACCCTGGAGGAGGTATATCCCAAGGGCTTGCCACAGGGTGTTGTCTTCCTCCCCTGAAAACAGCCCTGTTTGCACATAATGATAAAGGTCAGTGGAGATAAGAAGCTGAAGTGTAGAATATGCAGCAACTGTGTTAAAGAAAGTCCTGGGCTAGTATCAGCTTCTGTAAAATGGAACTAATGATGCCTCTCTCCCACAATGCACACTTGGAGGAACTGCTTGGATTCATTCAGAGTTTGCTTGTTCATTGTTGCTTTACCCACACACACATCAATAGCCCTGCTTCCCAGCAGAGGTCAGATAGCTCCTGTGAGGGTTTTTAACTTCCACCCTCCCTATCTCACTGCTCCACCTCATCTCACTCATCCCCAGATGCTTGGACTGTCTACTGATTTCACTGTTCTCCCCACAGCTTCTTTCAGCACAGTCTCCAGACAGCAGCAGTGCAGAGGCTCTAAGAACACCAGCTCAGCCCAAGCAGAGTGGATTGGAACGGACTCTGTACTTAGCTTTGGTATTTGTTTCTCCACCTCTCAGAGCATTTACTGGGTAGGATCAAATAAAATATGTTGTTATCTTGTCTTATCTACAGCCTTTTTGCAAAGGATCCTGCATGGCAGAGCTCCCCAAGTTTTTTGGCACCAGAGATCAGTTTCATGGAAGATAATCTTTCCACAGAAGAGGCGGGGGCGGGGTGTGTGGGATGGTTTTGGGATGACTCAAGCACATTACATTTATTATGCACCTTATTTCTATTATTTTTATTACATGGTAATATATAATGAACTAATTATTCAACTCACTATTATGCAGAATCAGTGGGAGCCCTGGCCTTGGGTTTGGATATGAGTCTGCAAGCAATGGAGTTATGATGGTCTCTGCACAGTCAAACCTCTGTGCTCTTGGTAATCTGTATTTGCAGCCGTTCCCCAGCACTAGCATCACCGCCTCAGCTCCACCTCAGATCATCAGACATTAGATTCTCATAAGGAACACGCAACCTAGATCCCTCACATGTGCAGTTCACAATAGGGTTCTTGCTCCTATGAGAATCAAATGCCTCTGCTGATCTGACTGGAGGCGGAGCTCAGGCCCAGTTCCTAACAGGCCACAGACCAGTAGCAGTCCATGACCTAGAGCAGGGGTGTCAAACTCATTTAAAACACGGGCCATTTGGTGCAACAGGCAAGATTCACGCGGGCCACATCACATTTACAAACGTCACCCGAACTGAGTCAGCGCGTTTATACATGTCCACAGGCCCCCAGGAAAGGCCCTGGGCCACGTGTATACTCATCTTCAGTAGCTAAAGGGTTAATGAGGGAATTGTATGTATGGTATTGCCTCGATCTCCCCTAAGCGCTATTTTCTTCGTCACCATTTTTTCTATTTTCATTTTATTTCAGAACATCGTGAGCCACAAAAAATTACCTCGGGGGCTGCATGTGGCCCATGGGCCGCCAGTTTGACACCCCTGATCTAGAGGTTGGGGACCCCTGCTATGAAACCTTACCAACAACCACTCATTAATCTTCCCAGCATCTCCATGGTAACTATTAGCAACCCCATTTTATGGAAAAGAATCCTAAAGCAGCAAGAAATTTAGTGACTTGCCTGGAGTCACATTGTGATTACTTTTCTGGGGGGATTGATACCAGCATTTCTGCATCCCCCCAAGAAGTGTTTCTGCTTTCCATGCAACCCCAGGGGAAATTTTAATTTAAAACTGAGGTTTGAACCCTGGGTGTCATGGCATTTCTTATAAAATACTGTTCTGGCGATAGCTGATTTTCAAACTGTTGCTCAATAGATCTCAGGGGTCCAAATTGGTGCTTCAATGATTGAAGCAAGTAATATTAATAAAATATTTTCTGCCAAACAATGAAGATTTAAACTGCCAGGGAACTCTGACTTTTATTTCATTTATCCATTGAAGTTCTGTGTAAGAATTGATTTTTTAAAAGACTCCTCTAGTCTTTCATAAGTTAAATATTTATTGTATACTATGTACCCATCACATATTAAGTATGGGAAATATGCTGATGAACGACATAAACTAAAATCTCTGCCTTTGTGGAGTTTACATGATAATGAGAGTGACAATAAAACAGACACATAAGTAACATGGAAGTGGGTTAACTCGAGAGAGTTATTAAAGGAAGGACTAGGAAATGTCACAGGATTGCTGCTTTTCGATGAGAAATTTCACCACCATACCCTTAACAGAATGTGCCTGGCTCTACCATTCCAATGATAGTATCAGAACATTCTAACAATGGGAATACCCTACCTCAGAAGGTAGATATTTGCTTGGGTGAATTCCTCTAGTTATCAGGGGGGAAAAATTATATAAACACCAAATCTAACTTGTCATGTCAAACAAGGAAATGTCAATT
Organism: Craseonycteris thonglongyai; assembly: GCA_004027555.1. Classification (NCBI taxonomy): domain Eukaryota; kingdom Metazoa; phylum Chordata; class Mammalia; order Chiroptera; family Craseonycteridae; genus Craseonycteris; species Craseonycteris thonglongyai. The sequence goes on from PVKE010030572.1 coordinate 6,400, forward strand.
TAGTGACTGCACTTTGGATTAGAAAATAAACTATTGAGTTTCACTACGCATTTTTTCTAAAAGTATCTCAAAGATCAGTTTCTGGCTTTATCTTTTAAACATTGTTCATCTTGTATATATCAGGCAAAGCCATGAAAATGACAATAATATCTTATGCTTGTTACTACTTTCCCCTTCAAAATACATATTTCATAGTTTATATTTCTTCTTAGTTTTCTGAGTAACTTCAAAGTAACATCTCCGTTCTCTACATGAGGTGACCAAGCCTCAGATGTTGAATAAGCGGTTTGGCAAATGTCTGAATCACATACTGAGGAGACACGACAAAGCTGGGTAGATACCATGTATTTGCTCTGAAAACTAAGGCTATCCAGGGTGAGTAAGGGATAAGTAGTTGTATCTGTTTTTCTGGTAATTTGGCCCTTATGATCAACATTTGACCTTGTCTTTCTATGATGCTAGTTTAATAAGAGCAATTTGTAGTCCATTACATCTTCCGCTGATAATTAAGAAAAAGCTTTCTTAATCATTTACTTCCTGTTCAAGTCAAACCATTTTATTACTCAGAAATTAGTAAATGTGTATGAAAGAGAAAGCCAAAAGCTTTGGTTTCTAAAATGTTTTAATTTTTTAAAAGCATGTCATCCATATGTTTAAGGGACAAAGACCTCCAGATACTCATCTCTCTGTGTTTTAGGGTTGCTTACTCATTTGTGTGCTTGTGCTGCTTCAAAATCTTCAGCATTTTGCTGAAAATAAAGAGTTTCTCCTAATATCTTAATTCTCTGACTATAAGGGCACAGGATAATATCAATCTGAGCAAAGAGATGTGACCCATGACCCATTCAATATCCTATAATTGGCCCTAGAAAAATCCCTCTCTAAACTGCAGCATTCATTCTTAATAGAAGGCAAAGTTAAGGAATCCAGTCCTATGAAATGCCTTGTTTAATAGAGAAGACAGCTAAAAGCCTAAATAGCCTGAATATACGATGGAGCAACTATAGCTAAACCCCTCTTATGTCCTGCACAGCATCTCATTCCTGGATTCAGCAGCTCCGAAATCCTCTGTCACTTGTACTAAACTATATTATAATTTTTGAGTTTTACGGACCCTAATCAGAAAATCATAAGCACTTGGGAACAGATCCATTTCTTTTTAGGATTCCCTAACTATCTTTATTACTTTAAGTACCCAACATTGTCTATGCCTGTGGGCCATCTACATAGGGAGAGAAGTGAAAAATTTTAATCAGAAAAGTAAATGATTATAGATGATAGGTTATGTCAGAAAGAAAGAATACTGCAGGGTCAATGGAAAAATATTAGAGGAGGCTGGAGGCAGGACGATGAATTACCGAAGGCATTTGGCCGCACGTGGAAAAGAAATTTTAAAGATAGACAATGTCAATTAGCGTTCTATTCTCTTGCACTGTTAGTGAGCAGTGAATTGAGAATAAGCCATAAGTCCTTCATGCCCCAGTGCAGTTATCACAGGGTGATTCTCACACAGATCTCTCACAGAAGGAAGCATGTGACAGAACATTACTATACGTAAAACCTCATAAATGGAAAAAGTCTTAATGAAAATATTCATCATATCTCCAGACCTGCAAGCCAAGCTAGTAGACACATTAATGATCCAAAATATGGCACCAAAATGTACGTGATGGGGGTGGGGGAATGGGAATGTATGTCCAGTATGTCCATGACAACTACTAAAATCACGCTGCCTTTTGCTAAATGTGTTACCATAATTTAATGGTAAGAGATCCAGATTTCATATTTCTGACTTTTTCAAAGGTTAAAATGCCAATCCAGGTATATCTTGACTCTCAGAGGGTACCTTGCTCTATTATTGGGACTAAATGTATGGTATCTATGCATTTAATTGAACTTTTGAATCTTAAAGTTATATATGTCTGCCAAAACATCCATTTATTTTCCATCACACACTGTCACCCACCTAACAAATAGCTCACAATTAACTATGCAGAGTGATGTGTGCTATACCATTCCCTAAATATTTTGGGAAATCCGTCCCTCATCTTCACCTTCACACATATTAACTCTATCCACAGGGTGAGGATTAGAGAAGTGACATCTCACTACTGTAGTTAAAGTGGTAAACAGTGCTGTGACTTTAACGTTCTCATTTGGAAGTAAGAAGACATAATTTCTATCAACTATCTAGCAGTACTATGTGCTGCAGTGTGTGTAATCTATAGATCAGCTACATTTTGGATTAAATAAGCTTTTAATAAAAAGCCTACATAACTACCCACTATTAAAAACCATACTCCTAGACGTAAATACATTTCGAGTGCATAGATAAAATTTCCCAACCCCACATTTATCAGTGTGGAATTACAGGAATGTGGAAATCAGAGTTCCATTTGCTCTGTCTGTAAAGTGTTGGAAGAGAGGAGTGGCCTAATAACCATGGAACATTCCTTGGAAATTCAATAGGCCTTGCCACTAAGGAGCCAAGAGTACTTAATACTTGAATTCTATGAACTTCAATCTTCTCCACTATAAAAAGTAGATGCTAATAAAACTCTTCATGGGGGTTTTGTCAGAATTAACTAAAAGAATGTATAGAAAGTGTCTAGTATTGAACATTTACTCAAGAAATGGTAATTCCCCTTGTCATAATATTATTCTTTTTTCCATTCTGTTTTGCTTGTAACACCATTTCCAGATTCTCTATTCTACAGCTTGACGATACTTGCTAGTGTTTTCAACTCCTGTCTTTCTGCCCTTGCTTTCTACCTAGACCTGAAGCAACATCACTTAATGGCCCACCATTAATTGGATTCTTTCCTAACAACCTCCCCCCGAACGCATTTTTTAAAGGAAATTTTCTACAGGTCATCACTTTCTGCACATTTACTGTATGTTAAAACTTGCCGTGTACTTCACTAACATTATGAGCTCATTTAATCCTCAGAATAACCTGTAAGAATTACAGACGGGGACGTCTAAGGCTCAGTGTGATTGTATAATAAGAGCAGGGTGAAATTGCTGGCATATAAAAGTGTTTCTATCTACAATATTATAATTTTCAGTTAAACTTAAGAGAGACTAGTTTCTCTTTTGGGATAAACAGAGCTGGAAAAAAGAAAAGAAAAACGGTTGCACTCATAGGGCAACCTCGTTTCCCCACACTAATCTTAATCAATGAAAACAATCAGAAGAATCACAGAAAAGTGATAAAAGAAAAAGTAAAGAAAATTAATTATTTGTGAGGTTCACCTGATCAGATTGCCGCCCTCCACCCATGGGGAGGACGTTTAGGTGTGTAAGCCATGTCTTTGAACACAAATTTTAGTATGTGGGTTCTTTTTCTACCCTTTGCCTTAAGTATTGGGCATAATCTGACTGTTTTGCTTAACAAAACACAACCTAGTGAAAACTCAGCACCGGACATGTGCCACCCACCCTGCCCGGCTGCAGGTACCACTGAAGCTCCGGTCACCTCACACTCTGCTTTCCTAGCTATAGCTTGCCTGGCTTAAAAAAAAAGAAAAAAATGACACATCTGTCCCTTCCCTCTGAGATGTGCCACATGCCATAAAATACCTCTAAGCCACTCACACTTGAAGTCATTTCTTTTTAGGCCTTGTTTCTTCTCCAAGAGTTTTAGGTGAACAACTTGAGATCGGTGTGTGCAATGTAATGTGAGGGCTGTCCGGAAAATATCCAGCCATGTCACGGTTCTTCCTATTAATATAGTGACAATGGCTGGATGTTTTTCCCCAGTGAGGAGCGTGAATGCTTTTATGTCAACGTTCTTATTAAATAAAAGTCACAGAAAATAAGCTTAATATGAAACAGTGATTTCGAACATCAATATATGAATAAGTTATTAAGAAGCAATCCTAACATCAGGGAAGTCTTAATAATCTACATGATATCTCCAAATAGTGGATTTTATAGGAAAATCTCCATGTCCAGAGGTTTGTGTTCAATTCCAGGAAGTCAGTGATTCCTTGGAGGGCTCGCTACCCCAGAGCATCATGGTTGTGTCTTTTTCTAAGCCTAAAGCTCCCTAGCTTAGCAACAATGTGGCACAGAAGCTGTTAAGGCCATTGATTCCTGCCCTGATTTTGGCACTGCTCCTATTCCAAAATCAAGGGGAGAAGAAAAAGAATTGAAAACACTAGAAGGGAGGAAGAACAAGGACACAGGATGGGAGAGGGAGAGAAAAAAAGACAAAACTACTTGAAAACCAATGTTATCAGTACAATATTTGTCACTCAATTTAAAATGGCACAATTTAAAATTCATAATAAAGTCTATTTTAACTGTGAAAAATACAGATTTTGAAACATCTTTCCATTGTAAAAATATGAATGCTATGAAATAGATGTTTCTTTTTTCCTACATTTTAACCTTTGAGGTAACTTTACTCTAATTATATGAAGCTGTAGTTATCAGCCATATCCAATTAAAAATGCTAAGCCAGTTTCATCTTGAAAGAGAGACACTGACAATATCTAAATATATGTATGATAAATTATTGTCAAAGCTGTGGCCTCTCATTATTGTGCTGATACAACAGTGTCATCTAGTGGACACTGGTCAGGCGGGTTGTAGTCCACATTACTGAAGACGCTTATGTAAAATGAGGCAATATTACATAAAAATAGGCTTTGTCTTTTTCAATTTCCTGAAACTAAATCAATTTAAATAATGATTTGTAATTCAGGCTATCATTTCAATTCATTATTTTTTTCCAGGATAGTAAAAGAAGTGAGAACTTTTATGCCTACAGAAGAAAAATAATTGTAAGATAATTTTTCTTTTTTAAGACAGAAAAAAGGAACAAAAGAAATACCTATAGTACAATGAAATGTAGGTGCTATTATATGTATGGCAATTGGGAAGAGGAAGTGGAAGCTTCCAGTCTTTAAATCTAAATGAATAGTGATGACATCATTAATGACAGCAATAAAACAGTGGAGGTAAATGGAGGTCCTGTTGTCTTATTTCCAAAGTTATGCCATTTTTTAGGTAAAACTTCTTTGTAGATTTGTATATAAAATATATCTCCTTTAAAATAAAAATTTGCAAAAGCCCATCCTCTTATTAAAAAGCACAAAATAACATTCCACTTAGCTTTAATTTTTCTTCAGATAATCAAATCCCGATCACACATAATGTGATATAATCCAAAATTGTACCGATTCCCTGCATTTTTTTGTTGAAAAATATAGAAACAATACATTTGCTAAAAAAGATACCGGAGTTAGGCTTTTCAGTATGTCATCAAAATAAATACAGACAGTAGTTTTTAAAGCCACAGTACAATATTCGTTGTGTAAATTTTTAAATTAAGTTAAGCAGCTATTAGCATCTAGTTGTCCATTCCCTCGTATTTTAAAACTGCTCAAAGGTAGGATGTTTTTTTTAAGCTTTTTGTTTGTTTGTTTCAGAGAAGGCAGTTGGGGGAAGGAACATTAAGACTATAGATAAGTATAAAGTTCTATTTTTCAGGTACTTAGTTCTAAGCTCATATCCCAGTGCCTCTTAAGAAAAGTTTTATGCCTGCTTGGTACCTTCAATAGAAATTTATTATTTGGTTTGAAATGTTCAAGTGATACTGTAAATACAGATGTTACTACATTTCTCACCCTTTGGAAACAATATATCTTTTCCTATCTGTTTAAGTTGTTTGAAGAAGTGCTGGAATGAAAAACTTAACCTGATACTGGCTCGTGAACTCTGATGACACAAGGCTATGTTGCTATGTCAGACTGAAAGTTCTTGCCTGAATGTTTCTCTCCACATTATGAAGAGAATATTTTGTTGTTAACGCAACTGGTCAAATTGAAGTCATGATTATTTGAAACAGACTATTTTTTTTCCTACTAAATAGCAAATACTTAGCCCTGCCTTGATACTAACCCAGCCTTGCCATTGACCTGTGTGATACAAACAAATCAAGTATAAATTCCATCTGCTTTCTGCACATAATTTCTGTTGAATACTAATTCAAAATTAGGAGAATTTGGTGTTTCCAGGTATAATATTTACATTGATTTGTTCTTAATTCACCTCTAAAATTTACTAATTCTCTGCAGTGTAATACCTGTCATAAGTAGAAATGTCGTATTTTAAAATATATTTGCAGAATGTGTTTATTTGAAATTCTGAGTTTTTAAATTGCAGGACTTGTAAATTAATGCAGTAGGAGTGTGCAAATTACTTGGGCCTTTCAGGGAGAAAGAAAATCTAGAATTTTGATGTCACCAGAAAAAGATAGATTCTAATATGCACAGTTTTTCATTTTGCAGAATAAGTGAGTACTTTGTAGTCACTCCAAATTAAATTTGCAAGTCATGGAATTGAGCTGGCATCTGATAGGCAAGGCCTAGGTTTGGTATTTTTAGCTGAGTCTTGTTCTATCCATCAATATTTATTGAGTATCTCTACCAGAGACTATGAAAGGCACTGTGCTGGGATAGAAGATGGGACATATGTTCTATGACCTTCCCAAACCTTACAACTCAGTTGAAGAGATAAAACATACATAAGTGAGAAATTAAATGGCAATGTAAGATTTAAATAACAGTTCAGTCTGATAATAGACATGTCACAGAGAGGTTCATGCTCATTTATCATAAGAACAGTCCAGAAAGTGAGAGTCCCCTATCTACAGCGGTAGAATATTTTATGATGAATCTTGTAAAACAGATGCCGAATAAAGGTCTTTGTAGGGCAGATGTACCACTAAGAGAAAGTAAATGGTTCCTGTGATGTCACTGTCTTTCCCTCCTTTCGTTTTCTGTGGATATATTATAAATATCTAGTTTAGCTTTTAGCTTTTTTATTTTTCAATTGTTAAATTTATTAGGGTTACATTGGTTAGTAAAAATCACGTAGGTTCCAGGTGTACAACTCTACAGTACTTTGTCTGTGTGTTATAATATGTGTTCACCATCCAGAGCCAGCTTTCATTCCCTCACCATGTATCTAGCTCCTCCTCCCTCTTCTTCCCCCCTCCCCCTCCCCCCTTACCCTCAGGTAACCACTAAACTATTGACTATGGGTATTTTAGTAATAGGGAGAGGCCAGCACTGTAGTAGCCAGACTTTCACTGTAGGTAAATGGAATTCACTTGATTTCTGTGAAAATATCAACTTCCTCTAGAAAAATGACTCTCAAGATTTGTTGCTCTGGTAAATGCCACTCAGCAGATAAGTAGCACAATCTGTTGCTTTGCACTCTTGGGAGGCAAACTATTCTACATTCCTGATGCCATAATAAGACCCTGGCTACTGAGGAGCCAGGGATCTCAGCGCCTTCACAGCAGCTGTCCTGACCCATGTTTGAGTCACAGACTCCTTGGAAATTGATATTAGTACCAGGAACATTTTCTGAAACAGTGACGTCCTCATAAACTATTGTTATGCTATCAAATTACTTCTTCCTGGTATTGATTTATTCCTGAACTATTACAATATAACTGTTAATATTACCTTCTACTACAGGGAAATGGATATACTTTATAAAGTAAAAACTTCTTGTATTGTTGTATGTCAACTACATACCATAGAAATTTTCATATTATTTTTATTAATTCATCTTTTCTATTCCTTGATGACTTCATAACTGAATTACCTATATAAGCACTAATGTTTATTCAAAAAATTGGCTAATTTTGATATCACTATACAACACATTAGTTCTTGATTCAGATGTAGTATCTTTTTTTTTTTTCATCTACACTCATTGTGGCTATTTTGATTTCCTAAGATACACTGATTTGATTTTAGAAATAAATTCTCCCAAGTGTAATTTCTGTCATCTAATCTATACTTTCAATCAAATAGTTCACATTTTCCTGCAGCAAAAACTACTCCAGACTTTCCCAGATACTTCTGTTTTAGGTAGACACAATAGAATTAAAACAGATAATATATATTCCTGGAAAGGAATAAAGAAATCAAAACACATACCTTAACTCTGTTCCTATTTTTCTAAAGCAAATTTTGAATTTAAATGGTGAAAACTAAAATTGTTGAGAGGACAGATTATATTATTATATATTTTGAAAACCTCAAAAGTGGTTACGTATTAGGGAATTCAGTCATTGTTTTCAATGCATTCATTCATTCTAATCATTTGTTCAGTGAATACAAGGGCTGTCCAGAAAGTATCCAGGCATGTAATATGAAAAATAGAGGAATTTATGGCTGGAATTTTTTGAACAGGCCTTGTATATATTGATTAGTACACAGTACTTTACTAGGGACACACATTGGTCTCAGAAGGTCAAAGACCAACAGGAAGCACATATAAGTCAATATGCAAACCTATGTAAGCTCACTGTGCTACACTGTGCACAGCGGCTTTGGGAGTTCAGGCTGAGGAATCTCACCTCCCTGCCCTCTGGAAACACCTCAGTCTTGATTTCTATTTTAACAATGTTGCTATGAGCCTAAAAGGGTCCACACCACTGATCATTCCCCAGAGTTCAAGTCAGAAGATATAATAACTTATTGGTTCACTTTTTATAAAACATTTGGTTTTGCTTATGGTTCTATAACATTTCTTGATGTGTAATATTAGAAAACTATATTTATAGGTTAAACTATGAGCTTAAGAAGAAAATTTGTGCTGATATACTCTAATAACCCAGAAAGAAGATCACTGGTTATATTTTATTCTTTCTCTCTATACTCTGTGTTTGTGCATTTTTTCCTCTAAAACTACATAAATATATAGTTGGGGGTTTTTTCCCATATAGGAGACCATTCTGTGAAGTAAGTTTATTTTCAACACATTCTTCCCATGAAGTAAAAAACAAAAAACAAAACAAAACAAAAAACTAGTGTTTACATAATTTGGGGCTTGGAGAAAGCAATCCTCCCTAAGGCAAATCCTGGAACAGATTATCCAAAAAGGCAGAGGAAGCACTTTGTCTTATATGCCAAGGGAACATCCATTTCCAGGACTCGGGAGAGAAGAGATTTGTTTGCTTTGTGCCATTATGTTAATGCCATCATATTATGTAACTTGAGTGCCTGAGCTCTTATTGTTCTCTCGGGAGACTTCCTAAAGCACCCACCCGGCCCTGACCAGACCTCGCCTTCCTTCACAATGACTACAGCAACGTGAGTCCTTCGGAGTTTAGCTGTGATTCAGGCTGTTGCTTTTTTGAAACCAAAATAAGTGTACAATGATAGCCAAATTCTACTGTTCTTATAACACCATGAAACAGTAGCGTAACCTCTGAGCATTCAATGTTATGTGAGGGAGCAATTTTTCTCCAAAACAAGCTGCAGTTTCTTCAGAAGAGATTTTTTGTTGGGGAATTGTTTGGGTAATGAAGGGAGGAGAGATAAACACATGGTTGATATCACAATAGGGTCTGGAATGGCCAACTACAGAAGTAGTCTGTAATAGAAAGCATCACCTAATAAGACCCAGCCTGAAATATAATACAAGGAAGGCTGTGGGTGGGGAGACCCTGTAGTTCAAAAGATTAAGCTCTTCTAGGGCAGACAACTGTTTAATAGAGTGAGGAACACTCTTCTCCCAAGAAAGACGTAATCTGACAAAGGGCATTACTTTTTCTTTCATACATAACACATTTCTAAAAAATAGTGTATCAGACTTACCTATTCACACTCCTAGTCACCAATGTCAGGTTAGCCTCTCAGTGTGAACTGTTGACGCAACCACCTGTCTCTGCAAACTAGAAGCAGAACCCCAGACAATCTGCAACCCACAGAAAATTGTTACCTAGCTAAACTCTTCTAGCTTTGTGCTACTTCTCATCCCCATATAAGAGTAGCTTTAAAACTCAGTCCTCTGATATACTTTTCTGGACACCAGTCACCACTGCAGTTAATTCGTAGTTCTTCCTCCAAAGAGTAACCCAAGTGGTTAAATAGGTGCTTCCCACCATGGCCACTGCCCAACTTTTCTCCTTCAATCCATCTTTAATGTGATCAGCCCATCTTTAATCTGAGATTCCCATCAAAGAGATGATGAAGATCTGCATCTATCCATGAGATACATTTAGCACATTAGCTTTGTTTAGGCCAACCTGAAAGAAACCTATTATTAAAACCAGAACTTCTTCGAGGCTGTAATAGTGACCCCACACTTTGTATGAAGCCTGGTGAGAGCTTCCCTTGGGAAGACCCTGCTCTATACAACTGTGTGTCCACAGGTGTTTGGTTATGTGTTACCTCCTCTATCAAATAAACTTCTGCAGTCAAGATTATGTCTCCTTTATGTCTGTAACTCTGCAGAGTTAATGCATGTTTTTTTATGTAGTCATAACGTATTCATTATGTAAGGGAAGTACTTTAAATGTAATAAACACTTAGAAGTCTGGAATGTGGTTAACCTTACAAGAGGACTATGGGCAGGAGAGGAAATAAGGGGCTTGGGGAGCTTGTGGTTGTGTTGCGTTTTAACCTGGATGTGTTCAATTGAGCTGTACATGTATGTGCACTTTTCCTCATTATATTCCAATAACATGAAAACATATATGCTGGGGACTAGATAGATGACTTAAAGTTGTTGCCTCATCTTGGTTATTATTTTAAATATTAATATTTAATATTTAAATATTGAAATTTTTCAAAAGGACATGGTAACTTTGGTGGGTGACTGGATAAGAGTTATAATCAGTAAACTTCATAATAAAATCAAATGCTTATTTAATTATGCAATTAAATTTCACTCAGATACTCTCCAGAGTGACTAATTTAGTACCCCAGGTGAAGAACATGTTCAACTAATTATACAGATATATAGATATGGGTATATACATGTATAAATACATATAACTTCAGAATACTATCACAATTTTTGTTATATCAAATGAATTAATAATTACATATGTAAACTAGCTCCTTGAGTGTAATGTTGGCTTCTTAAGAGATAATTTAATAAAATACTTTAATCTGGCTTCCTTTTAAGGATGTATTCATTCATTTCTTCAATAAATATTTACTGCCACATGCTGGGCACTGGAGATGAGTAAAACATGAGCATCTCCCCAAGAACTCAGTCTGCTAGGGAAGATTGTCATGTAAATTCATCATTTCAGTAGGATTTAGTAAGTCTAATAAATAGGGTAAGCCAGGATGGCTCAGCGGGTTAAGCACTTGCTTTGCAACCCCGGGGTCCAAGGATCGAGTCCTGATCCTGGCCCAGGTGGACCCATATGCTGAACTGGGATGTGCATACCATGCAGAAGGCCCCCATTTTGGTTCTTGCCCCCCAGTTCGGCCCCTGGCTCTAGGGGGCGTGTCTTCCATGCTGGAGGCCCCCAGCTCAGTTCCTGCCCTGCACGGCCCCCAACCACCTGTGTGGAAAGAAACCATGTTGAAAACTGATGACGTATAACTATGGAGTCTATTCTGGACCCTCCTCCTTCTCCATGTCTCTCTCAGTCTCTGTCTTTCATTCTTTGTCTCTCTCTGTCTCTGTCAAAAACAATAAAATAAATCTTAAGAAAAATAAGTCTAATAAATGAAACTCATACAAAGTATTTGTAGCACGAAGGAAGGATTGATTTCCTTACTCTAAGTGACAATAGGGAAATGTAGTGGAAAATGAGCCTCCTGAACCAGGTGTCAAATGTAAGGAGGAGAAGATGAGATGAATTAAAAGTTTACAGACAAAGAAGTCTTTCCAGACAAAAATAAAAGCAAGAGCTAAGACAAAAAGTTTGTAGTCCATTTCCTCAGAGGCTAGTGGGTGAATGGCTAGAAGGCACCAAGCCTCTGAGCAACGCTTAAGGTTTTAGATACGGTAATAACAGCTCCTAAGTTCCTCCCTCCTTTCATACCTCTCTCCCTCACTCTCTCATTTGAGCCCTCCATTTTATTTGCTCTACTTCATCTAACCACCTAACTGAAATCTTTGCACATCAATTGTGCCTGCTTGTCTGTAAATGTTCACACTTCACAACTACACTTGGGCATCTCAGTGACCGATGAGTCCACCCTCTCCAGGTGTAGGTAAATCAAAATTGTTTTTGCAATAAATCATACCTCTGAAAAACTCAGTAGTAGTGGCACCTTCAATTAATATTCAAGATCTCTTCTTTAGCTATTCTAGTACATCCACAGAACATCACAGAAACAGATAAAAGTAGTAAATACTCTGCTGCTACCTGAATGATGTCCTTTTTGTTCATACCTATTACTAATTAGTACCTCAAACGCTTTTTGGTGTGCTTACAGCAAAAGTGAGAACCTTAAAAGTCTATGGGGATCAGGAAACTAACATTATAAACAGAAATAAAGAAAATAAGACCACAAGCTTTATGTGAATGTCAGCTGTCACTGAACCTCATGTGGGGGTAAAAGTAGGGGTGGAGAATCTGGAAAACTGGAGAGTACACACTACTGCTAAAGCTGAAACTTTCTATTAGCTCTAGCCAGTTATTGCCACAAGTGAGTACGAACTTTGTGTTCACCGATATTTAGATTTTTTAAAGAGAAGATTTAGATTTTGTGTGAAATCTCTCAATTTTTAAATGTGGTCCTTGAATAAAAAGGTTTTGACAAATTAAATGTGTCTGAGGACCACATTAGCCATGAGGCCTCTGTTCAAAACCTCTGTCTTATAGCAAAATATACTTATGTTTGCTCCTAAACAAATGAATCCATACTTTACTTACCAACTGTGCTCTCTTGGTAACTGATAAATTCTTCTGTGGCAAGAACGGGTGTCTTAGAAGTCTTGTGATGCTTAGAGTATAAGCTAAGTGCTCAATAAATGATTATCATTGAATTAAAACTGCAAAATAGATTTTTTTAATGTAGAAATCATTTAATTTCTTTTTTTAAAATTTTATTGTTAAATTTATTGTAGTGACATTGATTGGTAACAATTAGTTTCCAGATGTACAAGTCTACATCACATCACCCATGCATCGCATTATGTGCTCACCACCCAGAGTCAGCTCCCCTTCCATCACCATATATCTGGTGTCCACTCCCACCTCCCCACCCCCAACTCTCCCTCCCCCCTCCTCCCTCCTCTCCAGGTAACCACCAAACCATTGAGTGTGTCCATAATGCTGGTGCCCTCTCCTACCTCCCCTCCCTCTCCCTCCCCCTTCCTCCCCTTCCCTCAGGCAATCACCAAGTTATTGGGT
>PVKE010030573.1:8879-19634 GCA_004027555.1 Craseonycteris thonglongyai
CCCCGGCCCCGCCCCCGCCGTGCCCCGCTGAGCGCGCCCGGGCCCCGCCCCCGCCCCCGCCGCGCTGCGCACGCGTCGCCCGGAGCGCGCGCCGGCCCAGTGCGCGTGCGCGCCGCAGCCCCGCCCCGCGCGGCGCTGTCCCAGGTGCTGCCGCGCGCGGCCCGGGGCCCCTGCACGGCCCTCACCGCCCGGCCCAGGCCCGGGGCGACCCCGCGGCCCGGCCGCGCTCCCCACGGCAGGCCCGGGCGGCCGGGCCCGGGGGCGCCAGTGCGCGTGCGCGAGCGGCGCCCGCCCCTCCCCCGCCCGGCGCAGCTCGGGGGGCCCCGGACTCGGCGGGGGAGCCGCGCCGCGGGAGCGTCAGGTGAGGGGGCGCCCGACCCCGGGAAGGCGGGCGCGGGGCGCGGTCGGGGGGCCTCGCGGGGGGCCCCGCCCTGCCCGGGGCCGACGGGGGCGCCGGGCGCGCGCGCGGCCGGGTTGGGGGGCTGGGCCGCGGGGCCGCGGGGCCGGCCTCCCCGCGCCTCCCCGCCCCGGCCCGGGCCCGGCGCCTCCCGGCCTCTCCGCGCCGACTGGCCGCTGGGGCTGCCCGTGCGCGCAGCGGCGCCCCGTCCTGAGGGAGCCCCGAGCCTTCTCCGCTGGGGGCCTTGCGGCTGGGGCCTGGGGGGGCGGCCCCGGGGCCCCGAGAACCCCCCCGTTCCTTGGGGCCCCCACACCTCCCGCGACACCGGGGAGTGGGCGCTGCCTGCGCCGAAGCGGTTCCATTAAAACTTCTGTCGCGCCTGCCGCCTCTGCAGTGACTCTCAGCCCCACGTGGCTTAGTGTAAGGCGACATTGAGACGCCGGGGTCACGCGGTGCCTCCGCACGTGACTCGGCCTCACCAGCAGGTGGGTGCTGAGTGGGGACCCCCGAGGCGGGGCGGGGGGCGGCACTCGTCCTGCCTGGATCACACCGCACCTGCAGCAGCCCCACCACGGTCCTGCACCCCAGCGCTACACCAGGCGTCCAGTCCCCTCACACCCCAGCCACCCCAGGCCCCCCAAAGGTAGCGGCTCCGTTTGGGGTCCCAGCAGGGAGAACACGGACCCGCAGCTTCTGAAATGACTGTCCTATTGTTAGTCTCGGCCCCCGATTCTCTAACAAGTTCCTTGAGGAAAAGCCCTCGTTCCGGCCAGACAGGCCCCGGCCGGGCAGGGGCGATGCTGCCGGGGCTGGCGGCTCCCGGGTCAGTTCTGTCCTCGTCCCGCACCTGGTCACAGCCGGGGAACCCCAAGGTGGGGACAGAGCCCGAGATGCAGGGACCAGAGCCCCAACGCCACACTGGCGGCGTTTGGCCTCAGACCTTGTCCTGGGGGCACAAGTCTGGTGCCCGCCCGGGCGAGGGGCCGTGTCATCCGAGCCGGCCCTTCCCCTCGCGGCCCACGCTCGGGTGACAGGGCCCTGGACTTGGCCACCACGAGCCCCCGGGCTGTGGCCTACAGCAGCCTCCGCGCCCCAGGCGCAAGCGGTGGCCGGCGGGGACGGGGCAGGGACAGCGGGGTGCCGGCCTGTGTTTGTAAAGGAAGGAAAACCAACGTTTTCTCCGAAAGTCACTGCAAACATTGGACGCGGAGGAGGCCGCCGGCCGAGCTCTTCCCTGGCCCGCGAACGAGAGGGGCCGACGCTGGCGAGGCCGGGCCCGCGGGAGATGGCCCCGGCGGCGCCCGCTCTGCTGCTGCTGGGGCTGCTCTCACTGCGCGGCCTCCCGCCCCGCGCCGCCGGCTGCCCCGCCGCCTGCCGCTGCTACAGCGCCGCCGTGGAGTGCGGGGCCCTGCGGCTGCGCGTCGTGCCGGCCGGGATCCCGCCCGGGACGCAGGTGGGCGCTGGCTGGGGCGGCGCGCGCGGGCCCCTAGGCTAGCGGGCGGCTCCGCCGGCGGCCTGAACCCCGCGCGCCCGCGCCCCTGCCGCCTGCAGACGCTGTTCCTGCAGGACAACAGCATCGCGCGCCTGGAGCCAGGCGTCCTGGCGCCCCTGGCGGCCCTGCGCCGCCTCTACCTGCACAACAACAGCCTGCGCGCCCTGGAGCCCGGCGCCTTCCGCGCGCAGTCGCGCCTGCTGGAGCTGGCGCTCACGGGCAACCGGCTGCCCGGCTTGCGCGTCGGTGCTTTCTCCGGCCTGGCCCAGCTGCGGGTGCTCTACCTGGCTGGGAACGAGCTGGTGCAGCTGCTGGACTTCACCTTCCTGCACCTGCCGGTGAGGGGGGGGCGAGCCCGCACGACCACCCACGGGGCCGGCCGGGGCAGTGAGGGGGACGGGAGTCAGCCCCAGCCCCTTCTCTGACGCTCTGCTGTCCTTGCTGCAGCGACTGCAGGAGCTGCACCTGCAGGAAAACAGCATCGAGCTGCTGGAGGACCAGGCGCTGGCCGGGCTCTCCTCCCTGGCGCTGCTGGACCTCAGCAGGAACCAGCTGGGCACCATCAGCCGTGAGGCCCTGCAGCCCCTGGCCAGCCTGCAGGTCCTGCGCCTCACAGGTACCCCCTCCTGGGGCAGGGCCTCGGTCGTGTCAGCAGGAAGCAGGCTCAGGTGTGGAGGGGCTTCGATGGCCGTGACAGAATGCTGCTAGGAATGGGGGTGCCGGTGGCACAGCTCCCAGGGACGCCGTCCGTGTAAGGGAGGCTGAAGTCCCTGGACTGACTGTTTTGAGGGGCTCACGTGCTTTGGGGCCGTGAGAGGGCAGGCCCAGGGGCAATTCCAGGAGACAGCACGTGCAGGCTCGGCGCTGGTGAGATGCCCGTGTGGGCGCCAGGGTTCCCCCGCCGTACTGGCACTTGCTGCAGGGAGGCTTCAGAAGCAGGGCCTTCCTTGGAGTTCACTGAAGTGAACCGAGCGTGCATCACAGGACTAAACGGGGGAGGGAAGCGCCTGCCCGCATCCTAAGGGGCTGCGATCAGGGGGTGGCGGGGGGGTCCCCGGCTCTGTGAGAGGCGGCCAGCGGAAGCCCAGCTGCACACACTCTGACCCCAGCGATCTGCCCACAGAGAACCCCTGGCGCTGCGACTGCGCCCTGCACTGGCTGGGGGCCTGGATCAGGGCGGGAGGCCAGAGGCTGCTCAGCTCCCGGGACAAGATCACGTGCGCAGAGCCGCCGCGCCTGGCCCTGCAGAGTCTCCTGGGCGTGTCGGGCAGCAGCCTCGTATGCATCCCGCCCTCCGTGCACGTGGAGCCGCTGGAGGCGACAGCCAACCTGGGCGAGGACCTGCGGGTCGCCTGCCAGGCTTCCGGCTACCCGCAGCCCTCGGTGACCTGGAGGAAGGCGGCCCCGCCTCGCGAGGGGCCCCCGCGGGCGCAGGCCCAGCCGGGAGGCGGGGCGCCGGGCGCCGGCGGGCACGGGGCCCCCGACACGGGCAGCGGCATGCTCTTCCTCAGCAACGTCAGCCTGGCCCACGCCGGCAGGTACGAGTGCGAGGCCGCCAACGCCGGCGGCGCCGCCCGCGCGCACTTCCAGCTCCTGGTCAACCTGTCCCGGCAGCAGCAGCCGCCGCCGCCGCCCCCGGAGCCGCTGCCCGAGGCGGGCGGCATGGCCTTCCGCGCCCTGGGCCCGGCCACGCAGGCGGCCGTCGCGGCGGCCATCGCGCTCCTCGCGCTCACGGCGCTGCTGCTGGCGACGCTCATCTGCCGCCGGCGGCGCCGCAGGACAAGGGCGCCGGGGCCGCCGGGGGAGGGCGCGCTGTTCGTCAACTACTCCGACGGGCCCTGCAGCTTCGCGCAGCTCGAGGAGCTCCGCGACGAGCGCGGCCACGCGATGTTCGTCATCGACCGCTCCAAGCTCCTCTTCGCCGACGGCCCGGCGGGCGCGGCCCCGGGGCCCGCGCAGGGGCTCCCGCTGCAGCCACCCGCCGCCTACGAGATCCACTGCTGAGGGGCGGGGCGGGCGGCGCGCGCTGATGACGCGGGGCCCGCGGATTGGCCGGCCGGCGGGCTCGCCTCGCGCATGCGCCCGCGCGGTCAGTAAAGGCTGGAAGCTGCGCAGTGTGCGGCGAGCTGTGTGTGGGGTCGCGGGCCCGGGGGCGGGGCGCGGCGCCGACCCCTGCGGACTCGGGCTCCAGGCCAGTCCCGCGGTGCAAACGAGGATGGGCTGGGAGGCGCCGGAAACGACCCCACCCAGCATCACCCAGGACTCCGGCCCTGCGAGCCCGCTGGAGCCGCCCGGGATGCCCAGACGGGCTGTGCTGCTGAGGGGCGCCCACGGTGGGAGGAGGGCAGCGGACCGGAGAACAGCCGTGACCCAGCGGCCGCATCTGGGCGACAGCACAGCCCGGACAAGGCTCTCTGACCCATTAGGACGGAAAAAGCAGCCACAGATTTAAGTTGCAAACACACTGCACGTTTGTGCCCTGATGACACCCTCTGGCCCCGAAGCGCAGCCAACGGGGTCTCCTGGGCGCCAGGGCAGGGAAAGCCGACAGGCTCCAGACCGAGCGCACGAGGCCCCCACCCTCCTTGAGCGGGTCCCGGTCCCCATCTCAACCCAGAACAGTCTGCTCTCGGGACGGGCCCAGAGAGGACAGCGTCCCCCCAGTGCAGACCTGACGCCCTAGAGACATTCTGAAGAGGGCCAGGGCCCGGGAAGGCAGCCAGGCTAAGGCCACACACGGCTGGCCAGTCAAGGGAGCAGGTGCAGGGCACGCTGCACAGGGCGCAGCAAAAGCTGAGGGAGGACAGGAACAAGGGAATGAGACCCCACGCTTCCTGGCGGGTCCCAGCTGAGGTTTTCCCGGGGGCGGGGTGTCTCCAGCAGCCCTGGGCCCTGGGGCTGCCTGTTTCTCACCCAGAGCCCGGAGGTCACAGGCTGAAGAAGTCTGCAGCCAGGCGCCCGTAGATGTCCGTGGTCCAGAGCACGTGGGCCCGGCCCGAGGTCAGCAGCAGCTGGTGCAGCTCGGCCTCCACGCGGGCGAACTTCTCCTCGTTGATGCAGGCCTCCAGCAGCACGGAGGCCGGCGGTGGCCAGGGCAGGCCGTCGTAGCAGTCCACAGGGAACGGGTGCACCACGGTGCGCAGCTCCGCCTGCGCCGCCGAGTCCCGCAGCAGCTCCTTGAGGCCCGCCATGGACAGCGGGTTGCCGTAGAGGCCGAGGTAGCGGAGGCTGGCGCAGCGCGTCAGCGCGGGGAGCGTGGCCAGCAGCTGCGAGTCGGCCAGCTGGCACTCGGTCAGCTCGAGGTGCAGCAGCGTGGCCGCCGCCGCCTGCAGCAGGCCCTGGAAGGGCTCCAGCTGGCTGCCCGACAGGTCGTTGCCGCTCAGGTCCAACTTCTTGAGGTGGACGGCGTGGGAGCTCTGCGCCAGGAAGCGCAGGTCCTCCGGCAGCAGAGCGCAGAAGGCCAGCTCCAGGCTCTCCAGGGGGCTCTGCAAGGTGCTGCAGGGGAGACGGGGGCGGGTCACCGACTGGCGCAGCCAGGGCGGGGTCGGGGGAGGGGCTGCGGTGGGGCCCGCCCACCTGAGCAGTTGGTCCAGGCGCCCCGAGAGGAGAGAGGAGCCCATGCTGAGCTCCCGCAGGCGAGTGAAGCGGCCCATCTGGGCCAGGAAGTAGCGGAAGTTGTCCTCGCCGTCCACGGAGGGCTGCCGCGAGTCCCCGTGCACGTAGTGCAGCCGCAGGCTGGCCAAGTGCTGAAAGCGGGCCACGTGCGGGATGATGACAGACAGCCCACGCAGGCCCAGGTTGTTGAAGCGCAGGTCCACGCGGCGCAGGCAGCCCGCGTCCAGGAGCTGCAGCAGCGCCACCGTGTTGCGCATGGGCAGGTCCTCAGCCCGCAGGTCCCGGCAGCACAGGCGCAGCGGGCTGCCCACGCTGCTGCGCAGCGCCTCCCGCAAGAACGCGTAGGAGGCCCGGTTCACCCGCAGGTCCACACGCACCTCCACGGGCACGGGGGCCGGCACGGGGGCCAGCCCGGGCTCCGCAGCGCCGCCCTGCTGCTGCGCGATGCACGTGCGCGCCACGGCCGCCGTGCAGTCCCACATGCTCATGGTGCCCGGGTCCTGCTCCACGCCGTCGTCCAGGAGGCCCGTCAGATCCAGCACCCGCAGCGCGTGCTTCCTGGGAGCACGGATGGGCGGAGGCTGGAGGCGAGGGGGCGGAGCCCACACCCACACCCACACCCAGCCGCCTTCCTGCACAGAGCTCTTGACGCCAGCCTAGAACCTCTCACAGGACCCTCCTTGCGCCCCCCACGCCAAGGGCCCCTCGGTGAGCTCCTACCTGCAGAGGGGCTGCGTGCCAGCCTCCGTGTCGGGGGCGTGGAGCCGGGCGGTGAGCCCCAGGATCACGGCCTGCATGCTCTCTGTGCTGGGCCTCTCCTGGAGCAGGGCCCGGCTGCAGTGTGCACACTCCTGCAGCAGCTGCTGGAAGCTGAGCAGTGGGAAGGGCCACGTGTGCACCAGCTCGCGCAGCACGTCCGTCTTCTTGTCCATGAAGGCCACTTTGAACAGCAGGGGGAAGAGCTCGCGTGGCAGCAGGGGCAGGGCCTGGCAGGCAGCCGGCTGGCACTGCAGCACCTGCCGCGTGCTCAGAAACACAAGCGTGTGCATGGCGCTGGGCCAGGCAGGAGGCCACCTGCAGGGAAGGCACCGTCAGCGGGAAGGACAGACCCCGGGCCATCACCCGGCCACAGACCCCTCTGCACAGCGGCAGTGGGAGAGCCCAGCACAGTGCCTGCCCTGGGGCCACCACTCTGTGCTGGGCCACAGCTCTGAAGTACTACGAGGTGTCTACCACTGGGCTGGACGGAGTGGAAATAGGGAAAAGGCCACCCCTAGCTCCCACCCTCCAGAAGCACAGCGGCCTCTGTAGGGAAACAACGTCGTCAAGCAGTACTGACAGCCCAGCATCAGGGGACGGGCCTGCCTGCATGTGCTCTTGACAGCTGTTGCTCTGCGGGGCTTGCCCTCCATCCTTCAGGCTCCCAGAGGCACAAAGCCACTTATTAGAGATGCTCTACTTCTCAGAAGTAGAATAACGCTACAGCTCCTCCCCCCACAAGCACAGGGGGTGTGTACAGGGAAGGGGGCTGGAAGCTGCATCACCGTTCGCTCCCCCACCCTCCTCAGAGGCTCTTGCAGGCTGGCCCTGGATCCTATGCAACACAGCACAGTGGCTGGAAGCACAGATGCACTTTGATAGACACCAGGGCAGGTAGAGAGCGCCCAGAGGGCCTGGGCAACCCAGCCCTCCACACGAGCCCAGTCCTAACTCTGACATCCGCTAGTGTTGCCAAGTAGGGAGACAGAGAACACCACCCTCGCCCACTGATGGTCTTGTCACCTGTCTACACGGCTCCCTCCTCCCTGAAGAACCACGTTGAGAGCCCAAGTCCCAAACCCATGGGGTTCAGAAGGCCTGCAGGTCAGAGACGGCTCAGATGGTTAGAAGCAGCTGCGAAAGGCGCATCCACGCTGAGCAGGGGCGCGCAGGACGCTTGGCTGTCAGCCCTGCTGATTGCAGCAGGAGCAACAGTTAGGTGACTTACGGTGCACCAGGCACCTCGTCCCCAAAACTGCCTCCTGGTCACCCCCCTGAAAACAGATGAGAAAGCTAAGACCCAGGCCTTGCCCCGACGAGGGCCACGAGCCGGGATGAGCTCAGGGTCGGGGCGCTCTGGCCCCCAAGGCCACACACACAACATAAGCCCTCAGGGCACCGGTTGCTGGGAAACCCCAGACGCCAAGCCTCGGCCTCGCTCTGCCTGTGGATAAATCTCGCGAGGACGATTCATACCTCGCTGTGACAGGACAGACCAACCGAGCACCTGTCACGAGAGGAGAGGAAAGCAGCCACTGTGGTCACCGGGGGAGGAGCCTCGGTGTGGCGGCCGCCGCCCCGTCCCGCCGGCCCGGAGCTCCCTGCGTTTCCCGCGGACGCCCCCGCACGGCTCCTCCCGGCCTCGAGCCGCGGGAGGCGCTCGGTGCGATGCCCTCCGCCCCCCCACCCCGCGGTGCGTCGCCCCCAGGGCCCGCGGCCGCTCAGCCCGGCGACCCGGGTCCTTCCCGGCCCCGCAGCGACGCCGCCCGGGCTCCCGGCAGGAGCAGGATGGCGCGCCGCCCCGCTCCGTGCCCGGCGGGCGGCCCGCGCTCACCCGGGGGCCTCCGTCCCCCGCAGCCGCCTCCAGCTCTGACAGCCCCGCCTCGCCGTCCGCCACACCCCGCCCCGCGCCGCCGCGCGCCGCGATGACGTCGCCGGCCCCCATTGGCCGCGCAGTCAGGGCCCTGCGGATTGGCTGCCCGGGCCCGGCGGCCGCCACGACGCCACGCCCCCGACGGCGCCGAGCGCCACCATTGGCTGCCCGGGCCCGGCGGCCGCCGCGACGCCCCGCCCCCGACGGCGCCGAGCGCCACCATTGGCTGGCGGCCGGCGTCCCCTGGCGGCGGGAGATTCGCTGAGCGCGGGACGGGACCCGGTGGGCCGGGCGCGCGCCATGGAGCGGCTGCGGGACGTGCGGAAGCAGCTGCAGGCGTGGGAACGCGCGTTCGGGCGGCGGCACGGCCGGCGGCCGGGCAAGGTGCGGGCTGCCCGGGGGGCGGGGGCCGAGCGCGCGGACCCCGGCTGACGCGCTCCCTTCGCAGGAGGACGTGGCGGCGGCGCCGGCGGAGACCCGCGGTGAGCGCGCGCGCGGGGCCGAGAGACGGGGGTGAGGGAGCCTCGCGGGACCCACCCGACCCCTGACCTCCGACCCCCGACCCGGCCCCCAGGGCTCTACCGGGAGTACCGCGCCCTGAAGGAGACCCTGGGCCAGGCCGGCGGCGTCGGGCCCCGCGACCCCGTGCAGTCGCTTCCGGCGGCAACCGAGGAGGTACCCGGGCCCCGAAGCGCCAGCCTCCCCCGTTAGCTTCCTGGGTGGCGGAGCGGAGTGGTGCCCAAGCCTCCGGGAGCACAGTGCTCGCTGCAGGGCGGGGGCTGGACACGGAGCAGGGCAGGTCCCCTCCGGGCAGGGGTGGGCGGCTGGGGACAGACACCGCTGCCCCCGCACCAGCCTTCGCCTGGTCTGTGCTCAGCTGTCTCCACAGGAGCCTGGCTGCTGGGGGTCCCACCTGAATCGGGCTGCAACCCGGAGTCCCCGTCCTGCCCCAGGGACAGGCCCCGGGGAGTCCGTGCAGGACTATGGGCAGAGGATGAAGGCCAATCTGACAGGCACCCTGCAGGTGAGGGTAAAGGTCGGGCAGGGGGTCCTCTGTGGGTCCAGAACTGCCTTCAGCTCAGTGTCAGGGTCACCAGACACCCCTTCCTGTCCACCTCTGCACACACATGTGCACGCACATGCTTGCACTAGGAACGCACGCGTGCCTGCAGCATGACACAAGGCATGCCAGCGTCTGCCCTCACCTCTCCTACCCCAGCCCCGTGCCTCTCACCGTGCCCCACTGCTAAGGGTGGGGGCTCTGGCACGTTTCAGACTCTGGGGCTGCCCAGGGCCTGAGTTCATGCCTCCCCCTCCCAGGCTGGGCCACCCCTGGGCCGCACACCCCGGCCTCCACGAAGACCCTCCCCCAAGGTGCCTTCCCTGGGGCCAGCAGGTACAGGGGCTGCCACCGTCTCTCCAGAGGAAGCCAGCGAGGTGCCTCCCCAGCCCCCGGGACCCCGGCTGCAGCCAGGCCGGCTCCAGCAGCTGCGGACATCCCTGAGCCTGAGGCTGGGCTCCCTAGACCCTGGCTGGCTACAGCGGTGTCACAGCGGGACCCCAGATCTCCTGGGGACTCCTGACGCCTGCCAGCCGGTCAGGGGTACAGAGAAGCCACAGTCTCTGACTTCGAGTGTCCCATCCGTCCTTGGTCCCAGCACGGGCGCCAAGGCAGCCTCACAAGGCTCAGAGGCTCTGGACCTTGTGCCGGGAACCGGGCTCAGTACCGGGAGCCTCCCGGCCGGCAGCAAGCAGAGCAGGAAGCGGAGACGGAGCGGGAAGCCAGGGGGCAGCCCTGCGCGGGCCCCACAGGACATCAGCCACATGGGACCCCTGCCTGGAGGTGCTGATGCTGAGCTGCCGGCAGAGGACTGTCCAGCGGGGGCCGTACAGGCACAGCCCCCCAGCAGCCCTGCAGCCCCCAGGTACCGCGTCCCCAGCCCCCCAGCACGGTGGCCTTCATTTGGGCCAGGTGGGGAGGGCTGTGGGCACGTCCCACCTGTGTGTCCCCTCTAGGCCCGCCGCCTGGAACAGGGGCAATTACGTCCGGCTCAACATGAAGCAGAGGCGCTACATGCGGGGCCCGGCCCTGCGCGGCAAGCTCCTCCGCAAGCAGGTAAGGGAGCAGCAGACACTCCCTTACCCCGCCTGGCTCCGGCCTCTGACCCTCCCCAGTGGCTCCCCCCCAGGTGTGGAAGCAGAAGTGGCGGAAGAAAGCGGAGTATTTCAGGGGCGGCCAGCCCAGAGCCCCAGGGAAGGATTCTTGCTTGTGGTCCGGGCAGCCCGGCCACTGCGCGTCCCCGTGCCTTCCGGCAGGTGCGGCCCCTGCCTCGGATTGGGCCAAACCTGCTTGAGAGGGAGGGTGCTGGGTTCTCCGGAGATGGGGGCTAAGCTAAAGGCCCCGTTCACTCCCTACTCCCGCCCAGGACCTACCCTGGCCCCCCAGGACGGTGGCCAGGATCAGGAGGACAGACAGAGCCTGCCCGCGCTGGAGGATGCGGCCCGGAGCGCAGGCCCTGCTGGTGAGTGCCGGGTGGGGAGCGGTCAGCACCTTCTCGCTACGATGGCGCCAGCCCCCCCCCCCCCCCCCCCCCCCCCCCCCCCCCCCCCCCCCCCCCC
>PVKE010030574.1:0-19528 GCA_004027555.1 Craseonycteris thonglongyai
TGTGTGTGTGTGTGTGTGTGTGTGTGTGTGTGTGTGTGTGTGTGTGTGTGTGTGTGTTAGATTTAAGACTATAGTAAAAGTGGGGAAAATGTGAAAAAAATAGTATATAACATATATTTTGACAAACTTGGACATACAATTAAAGAAATGGGAGAAAAAAGAAAGAAAGGAAAAGAGAAAACATATTCACTGAATACCATATAGTGATAAAAGGATATCATTTTAAGCTGAAAATCCAAATAAAAAATAAAGGGACTAAGCAATATAAATGGTATAATGATAACCACTGGGAACATTACAGTTCTTCCTAACTACAAAATTACAAGACTGCCCACCTTAGCCAGCACCCCTTCTATGGAACATGCTATAGACACACTTAAAGAGATTCAGGAATATTTAAAATAAAGGGATGGAGAAAGTAATCTTAGTATAGGGAAGGGGCATGAGGACTATTTCTATGGAAGAATGAACCAGAAGTTTGGATTGCAACCAAGCCTGCTTCCTACAAGCTCCAAGACAGGCAGACACTGACCAGTCATGCAGAACAAATCATCTGAAGGCTATTGAGCACTGATTCCATTATAGCCACTCCCGTAGTTAAGTTACTACAAACCAACCACAGTTTGTGTCTTACAAAAGTTAAAGATAAACCTGCCCCTAGTCTTCTTTTGTCTTACAAAAGTTAAAGATAAACTTACCATTGTCCTTCTTTCCACTTTTTCCACACCAAGAAATTTCCCAAAGAAGCAAGAAAACACATAACAACCCTAACCTGTGAATGGTGGGATCTCTCTTCCATTAGTGATCAGAGACTTCCACCCTGTCCATGGGGTGGCCCTTTCTTACTCAGTCTCTACTAAATAAACTTTGCTTCACTTTGAATTCTGTATTGGCTCATATTAGAATTATTTCCTATGTGAAGCCAAGAACCTTCTTGGCCCAGGGTTTCAGTTCCCACCCCAGAACACTCATTCCTCCAGCATCAATATCAGGCTAATAAAAAAGCAGAGTTGAAAATCTTGGTACAGGACAAGGGGTATATATAAGCCCAATAAATATTAAAAGAGACAGGGAAAGGCATGTTAAAATGATAAAGGTCATAATTCATTATGAAGATAATATTTTTTAAAGATAATAATTTTAACTAACTATGAATACAACAACCACTTTTATCAAGCAGAAATACTAAGAAATGCCAGGAAGAATGGTCAAAAACACAATAATAATACAAGACTGTATCGTTCCAAGACCAAGAAAACCAAGTAGACAAAAAACAAATAAGAATACAAAATACTTCTCAGATCATGAATAAGGTAGATCTTATTACTCTGCAATTAATTTTATCATCAATAATAATTTGTATATCTTCTTCTCAAGAGCATATGGAACAGTCACATAAATTGACCACATATTATACCACATAGACATCCTCAATAATTTTTATAAAGTAGAACTAATTCAAACATACTTTGATTAGAGTACAGTATAAATAAAAATTATAAAAAAAGAAATTTTCAATGTCTTTTACAGATAAAAATGAAAAAGCTATGAAACATCTCTTAGATAAAAAGATCAATGTTTGATTAAATTGCAAAATTTATTTTTGAAATAATTGTAATAAAAACAGAATATATGGAATATAATTAAAGCTGTGATCAGAGGGAAATTCAGAGCCTTCAGCATTTTGATCAAAGTAAAAGAATAAAAATAAATACACTTAAATCCCTGCCTGAAATCCTAGGATAACCAAATAAACAAATATTATAAACCACAAGAAAGCACACAAACAAAAGGAAATGATAAGAAATAAAAGCAGAAACTGATTATTAGAAAGAATATTAGAATTAATAAATTAAAATGCTGGTTTTGGGGAAGAAACAATTAGTAACTTACTTAACCATGAAAACAGGAGAAACATAAACATGAAGTAACCACTGAAAGACAGGGAATTAAAATATTTAAGAGCAGTTTCCACAGCTCTATGCAAATAATGCAGAGATGAAATAGTAATTTCCCCCAAATTACCCTATTAGAAAGGCAACAGGCCCAGATGATAGCTTCAAAAGAGAATTATATATATATAGAATTCCATATATAGAGAGAGAATCTATCTATCTATCTATCTATCTATCTATCTATATATATATATATATATCAGGTAGAGAGCATTGCTAATTAACCCTAACAAAGCTGATACTTGAAAACCAGTTAATTAGTCCTCACCCCCCAAAATTTGGGCACTCCCCTGTCCCCAAGATTTGGGAAAGGATAAGTATGGAAAGCCCTTAGGTCACCTTCCCAAAGGTGACAGTGACAATGCCCTGCTTGGTTTGCTTGGGATGCCTGAGCCCAGATTTCAGTTGCTACAGCCATTGCTTGATCTCAAAGGAAATGGAGGGAGAAGTGTTTCGTTTCCTACAGCCAGGCTGAGCTGCCTCATGACCTTGGCCAAAGCTACCATCCTACAAGAATTCAAAACATTGCCCTTCCCTCAACCCTCAACTCAGGGGTTTCTAACAGATCCCTCCATTTCTCTCTGTTTTTCTGCTGTGGGTTTGGGATGTGGGGGTTGGGGTGGGCTAAGAGTCAGCCATCCTGCTAGATTCCCCTCTCAGGTGGAATTGGAAGATCAGAGGAGAGAGAAAATCTGACTGGTTTGACTAAAACTCAGCATTATTAAAAGAAAGTGGTAGAAGATAAAGTTATAAAGTTATTTCAGAACTATTAATGGTAGCAAATGACTTAATTTTGGCTTTAAACTAGATTTGGTAGATCCCTGAATATTTTCCAGCCCAGGAAGATTTTTATTAAAATGTGCTATGGAAAGATCAACCTAGTGCTAATCATTTAGGAGGCCATTGCAGTGCCCTAGAGACCTCTCCTACTCAAAGTATAGGCCACAGGCTGACACCTAGGGAACTGTTTCAATGCAAACTTCCAGGCCCCACCCCAGGCTTACAGTGTCAAAATCTGTATTTTAGTAAAATTTTTAGGGGATTTATGTGTATATTAAAGTATAATAAGCAATGTCCTAGATATCATAAAATAACACCTGAAAAAGAACAAACAGATCAAGAGAAATTGTACTTCAAAGAAATGGTGAAGGTCAGAGAAGAAAATGCTTCAAGGCTGGGTTACTTGGAGCACGGGAAACTGGCCCCAAATGCAAATCCATAATGAGTTTGACTGTAGTTATAATGGCTTACAGCTGCATTGCTCCTTATTTTCAAAATAATTTAAATTGTTAAATCATAGTAATATTTCAATTTGGAAAAAAAAATCAATAGAAAACCTGCTATTATTACTTTAACTCTCGAAGATTTTTACATGGCTTATGTTTTTAGTGGAGCTTTCCATCAGATTTTCCATTTTCTTACAATGTGGTAAATTTAGAGTCTTCCCCCAAAGATCCCTTTGTCACTAACCTGGGCATTTCTCCAAGCCCAAAGATAGTAGTGAAAATTATAGGCTCTTCCTACATACTTTTCTTTTTTAAGCCACTCTATCTGGGTTTCATATTAGCAAGCCTCAATCTTTCCCTATTTGTAGAGGTTTTATTTTAAACACAAGCGCTTCCTTGGACCTGATTAAAACAGAAAGCCTTCAAAACAGACTAACTTCATTAATGCGCAATTAAGGGTGTTGGTTTGCATAGTTTATATAATTTCTCACAGAATATACGTGGAGTTTTATAAATATTATGATAGCATCATAGAAATGTGAAAACACCTTAAATAGTCAAGTGCTGAAAAAGCTAATCATTAATATAGTGTTGTCAATTTGGTTAAAATGATGTAAATGAAATATAAATACTAATATGGAAATAGAAAGTATAATCATAATGAAAGGTGAGCCCTCTGTGTAGTATAAATGTACCAACACTACTCTCAGAAGGTTTTGCCTTCACTTGAAAGTTAAAATTAAGAAAATTTTGTTGATCTCAGTAATATCCTGTCACTCTCAATAACAGAAAACTTATCTACATTGGACAATACATGATTGCAGACTGGGTATGAATAATAGAAAAAACTCAGTTTTTAGAAGTAGTTTAGCATTTTTTCAAAATGCCCATCAAAAAACAAAAGATATTTCTTACAACCTAATAATTTTTAATGTTTCAATAATTGCATATCCCTTTGTCACTCAATCTTATTTTTAATATTTCTGTTCTCTTTCCTCTGAAATCCTCCTGTCATTTTCATGCTCATCTTAAACCTCTTGTGTTTGCATCGGTTTTTGTTTTGTTTTTCTCATTCTGTGTTTATAATCTACAGCAAACACACTTTAATGTATCTCTAATTAAAAACTTTATTTCCAATATTTCCAGCTTAAAAAACTCAAGAATAGGTGGATGGAGAGTGTTCACGAACTCTGCACATATCTGTAATTCTTCTACGTTTAATAATGTTGGTACATGTCTAAACAATATGGGATACATGATCTTTTCTCCCTAAGAAGTTCATACTCACAAACTGCATCACTTGTTCATAAAATTTGTGCACAATCCTTTAGGATATATTACTTCAGAGAATTATGAAGACTATATGGAATATCTCATTTTACCTTATGCTGATTGTTCAGACTTTAAATTGCTTTTTGGACTATGTTAATGTCTTTATTTCAGAAAATTATTTGCTTTATAAGACATAAAATTGATGGGCAATGTCAATTTAAACATTTGTTATTAGAACTGCATTATTCTTGGGATGCCAGGATAGCTCAACAGGTTGAGCACTTACCTTGCAGAAATGAGGTGCAGGGATCAAATACTGGCCCCAGCCAACACAGGTCCGTGTAATGAACTGTGGCACAACTGGTAACCACCAGGATGGCAGGGAAGGTTCTCACTTTCCATGTGGGAGACCCTGGTTCAGTTCCCATCCTACACAGCCCCACGTCCATCTGTGTGGAATGAAACCATGTCATAACTAATGATGTACACACAACTGTGGAGACTGCTCTGGGCCCCTCCCTCCTTCTCTCTCTCTCTCTCTCTCTCTCTCTCTCTCTCGCTCGCTCGCTCTCTCTCTCCTTATCTCAAGCAATAAAATAAATCTTTAAAAAAAAAGAAAAAGAAGAAGAAAAAGAACTGCATTACTCTTACAGAATGACAGAGACTATTCAGGAAATTGTGAAATCACAGTTAAACAATTGTTACCAGAATAACCCTTGCTCCCAGATTATTCAAAATATTTATGGTAACTTCATCATATAAAAATCTCAGTGAATTCCAGATGTTTTAATTGGTCAAGGCAAAGAAAAAGTAAACAAGGCAGCATTGCCTGTATAGGAGTCCTGGGACTTGCCTGCAGGATAATTAATTTTCAATTAAACAAAAGTCTATTGAAATCAAACTGGGTGAATAGAAAAAGTAGTCCAAAGTGTATGTTTATGTTGATATATATATATATATATATATATATATATATATATATATATGTGTGTGTGTGTGTGTGTGTGGCTATATATATATAGCCACACACACACACATACACACACACACACACGAAGGGAGTGAAAGTGATCTCTATCTAGATCCATTCCATTGAGACTGATTGAAAGTTATTTATTTATAAAACATCACCTATAGATATATATCTGTCTGTCTTGGAAAATGGGCCAATTATAAAAGGGTCATTTCATGTGGTCAATATGTAGATATTTCATAAATAAATTAACTTCTAGTCAGTCTCAATGAAATGGATCTAGATAGAAATCACTTTTACTCTCTACCATTATCTCAAATGAAGTATTAATCTCTATAACTCCCTACTTATAATGAAATATGCATGGACTCACTCCCACGTTTGAAACTTTCTCTACTGGTTTAATTTCTTTGATTCCCCATTTCAAATATTTTATTTCAATAAAGAAAATTATGGTGGTATGACTTGTCTTTATTTGGATTGTTTTAATTAGTTTTCCTACAAAATTGTTTTGTGAGAATTGTCTGGTGTTTAGAGCTTCCTTAGGGGAAAGAAACACATCCCTTTTCAATACTGCTGTACATGCTTTTTTAATACTGAAATAAAATTTGAAAAATTTTATTCTAGTAAATAAAAATATCCCTACCTATTCTTTTTAACACACTAAAACAACTGCATTTAAATAAACTACATTTTAAAATCTTAAAAATCAGGTAGTCTGCTTATTATTTAAACTATTCTATACAACAGAATAAAAAGTTCCATCAATTTATTTTATGAAGATAGAATAGTACAAAATTTTAATAAATAGCTTTTAAATGTGTATATCAATGTATCTTATGAATATGGATGAAAAATTATAAATAAAGTAATAAGTCATTTCGACAGTATGTTAAAAGACTAATATAATAAAGTAGAATTTCTATTAGGAATAAAACAATTACAGGGTACCTTGTTACTCATCATTAATTGGTTCCAGGAGGCATGAAGAGTACCAAAAATGACAAGTACCATACAAATTTTTTCCATAAGAAATAATGCAGTGGTACCTTGGTACTCATTGATTGGTTCTGGGAGGCACAATGAGTACCAAACAAAAGACAAGTACTAGGGCAACATTGTTGCATCAAAACGCATTGAGTACCCAATTTGACAAGTTTCAAAGCAGTTGGAGCACCAATATGTTACTGTGAGTACACAGTAACTGGAATATATGACATCATATATACAAATAAATGTAAGCAAAGAAATAGCCTATAAGTCAACAGGAAATTCTAACAGTTATTTCTGTATAAAAAATTCTAAGTAAAATATGACTAGGAAAACACTAAATATACCGAAGACTAGCTAACAAAAACAAACAAGCAAAAAGAAAACGGTAAAACACTAAAACCATTTTTATTGAAGTCCAGAATAATGTAGAGAAACCCAATAGGATGACGATTACATGAATTTTTTGGAATTTCCAGCAATTGCAATAGTATAAAAACGTAAAATGTTTGCTATGAATGTTGGAAAAAAAGAAACAAAATCATCTATATTTGCAGATGAGATTATTTTATAGCAAGAAAATCTAGAATTAAAAATAAAATTAGATAAGAGGCATAAAATTAAATATGCTACAATCAATAGTTTTACTTTTAAAATAATTAATACAGAAAGAAATGAAAATAAAATTAAAACATTCTCATAAAAACAATAGCTTGAAAATCCTAGAAAGATAGAGGTATTATAAAAAGAAGACAATAATATGTTACTAAATGGAAAGTCATAAATTAAAATGGTTTTTAGGAAGTCGTATTATATCTGTATTATAACCATTTCACATTAATATACACATTTAACATAATGCGTAGACATTAAAACTTTCTATGAAGCTACTATAATTAGAAAAGTATAATGTTGGAACTGGAATAAACAAATTTAGAGAACAGAACAGAGAATATGGAATTATGTTCAAATATATATGAAAACTTTATGGGAAGAAAATGGCTTTTAATTCAGTGCTACTCAATTAGAAACCCACATGATGACCTAATATATCTTTAAAATAAATTAAATATTTTACATGAAAATCTTATACCAGACTAAATCCAATTTTGTACTAGCATACCATTTTTGACAATATTGTGGTCATCACTGAGAACCCAACTACTAATAGAAATGGCTTCATAATATGTATTTGACATAAATACTATGAACCATCGAATTTAACTGATTTACATCACAAACTGTTTTCATTCCACAAATATTTACTAAATGCTGCCTACTTCCCAGGTGCTCTCCTAGTTGCTGGACATGCAACAAAACAGATTTGATTCTTGCTTTCATGGAGTTCACGATCTATGAACAAGATAGACATCAATCAATAAATGAACAGGTAAGTGCACAGTTACAAATTGTAAACAGGATTCTGTGAAATGAAATAATGGGGGAGGGGTTTCATTCTGTAGATTACATGGTCAGGAATAGCCTCTGGGAAAATGACATTTCATTTACTAGGATTGAGAAGTCAGCCTTATGAAAGTAGGACCCAAGTTCTCCAGCCAAAGCACATAGTTTGTTTTGAATTTATGATACTGGCTTGTTTTTTTAAAATGAATCACAATGCCTAATTGGTATTTCATCAGTGCTCAATAAGTATTTATTTATTGAATCTAACCAGTGGATACAAAATGCTATGCCATTTTTCTTAGCAAAGGGTTGTGTGTTGAACTATATGGTACAATGGGGCTATGAACTGTGGTACTTTAAGAAAAAATGTATTTTGAAAATAAGATCCACATATAGGGAAGCTAGGATGACTCAATGGATTAAGTGCTTGCTTTGCAGCCCCAGAGCCCGAGGATTGAATCCCAGGCCCGGCCCATGCAGACCCATATGCTGAGCTGGGGTGTGCCCCCAGTTCAGTTCTAGCCAGGGCCTATGAGGGAGGCTCCTGGCCCAGTTCCTGCCCTAGTTCCTGCCCTGTGCAGCCCCGTGCCCACCTGTGGAGTGAAACTATATGGAAAACTAATGCTGTCAACTATGGAGAATTCTCTGGGCCCTCCCCTTTCTCTCTGTCTCTCTCTGACTCTCTCTCTCTCTCTCTCTGTCTCTGTCAAAAAACAATAAAAATAAATCTTCAAAGAAAGATCCACATATATATTTGCTACTAACATGCCAATAGTAAAAGACCTAAACCATATATACAAAATTAACATAATGAAAAAGATATACAGTTAACCCCTTATATAGCTGTGCTGTTGTGGTTCCCATCCTTTTTCCCCACATGTTCATAATTTTTACAGTTCAAAATCTCCTTCCTCTTCATTGTCATCTCTAATTACAGGGAAGGACTCCCAACTGGGAAAAAGAGTTGTGATTGGTCAACAGGGGTCTAAATCAGAATGAGTGAGGGTCCTGCACACTTTGAAAATAATTCCCCAGATATTCTGTTATGCTCCCCTCTAGAGAGTATATCCTTCTTCCCCTCCCCATTTAAGAATAACTGTGGTAGTTTATGATCAACTCAGTTCAACAAATAGAACATTTATTGTGTTCCTATTGCATGCTTAGCACTGTGCTTTGTTCTGAGGGGGATCCCTAAGCATGTTCATTTTCAGCTCACTAAAAGCCATATTCTCTTGTTATGGCTCTTTTGACCCCTTATAGTTCAGGGGTCCCCAACCCCCAGGCCACAGACTGGTAGTGGTCCGTGGCCTTTTAGGAACAAGGCCACAAAGCAAGAGGTGAGCTGCAAGTGAGAGAGTGATTCATCCTCTGTATTTACAGCCACTCCCTGTTGCTCGCATTACCTCCTGGGCTCCACCTCCTGTCAGATCATCAGCAGCATTAGATTCTCATAGGAGCACAAATCTTAATGTGAACTGTGCATGAGAGAGATCTAGGTTGCACCCTCCCTGTAAGAATCTAATGCCTGATGATCTAAGGTGGAGCTGAGGTAGTGATGCTTGTGCTGGGGATCTGCTGCAAGTGCCGCTTACTAGCAGAATCCACAATAAACCAGTTGTTTACAGACACATATGAAAACCCTATCAGTGAGTGGCAAGTGACATGCTATATCTGGTGGCAGGCTTTATAGTGGCAAGTGAGTTGATGTAATTCAATTGTAGGTGCATCTGGTGATAGGCTTTCAAACAGAATCCAACACTTATTTTAGTCCACATGTGACCCACCCATTATTTTATTTACCACATCCAGGTAGCTGGGATGTCGCAGTGGGTTAAGCAAAGGATGTCGCAGTGGGTTAAGCACTCACTTTGAGACCCTGGGGACCAAGGATCAAATCCTGACCCTGGCCAATTCAGGCCCATGTGCTGAGCTGGCGTGTACTTCCCATGTGGGAGGCCCCCAGCCCAGTCCCTGCCCTGCACGGCCCTCACCCACCTGTGTGAAAGAAAATCATGTCAGGAAAAACTGATGACGTGCAACTGTGGAGACTGCTCTGGGCCCTCTCCCTTCTTGCTGTCTCTGTCAAAAACAATAAAAGAAATCTTAAAAAAATAATAATAATAATTTATTTACCATTTCCATCTATTCCTCTTTTCCAGACTGTGCACTTGTCTCAGTCACAAGCTAATATATCTCTAATTAAAGCTAATTAGAGATATAGCTTGTGGTCTTTGGTAAGACCACAAGCTATCCCTAGCCAAAGTGAGTAAAAAACAAACATAATTGGAGAATTTCTTTGAAAAAGGGGAAAGACCCAATGATGAGACAGCAGAAGACTCTAAGACTGCCAACAAAAAGAAATCTGCATTTAAAAGAAAATACCAAGAGTCTTACTTAAAATATGGGTTCATTGCAACAGGTGATTCACATTCTACAACCCCGCTTTGTATAATATGTGGTGACTGGCTATCCAATGAAGCCATAAAACCTTTAAAACTTCTTTACCACATGGAGACCAAGCACCCTGCATTAAAAGACAAGACTTTGGAGTTTAAAAAACAAAATGTGAACACAAAGAACAGAAATAATTATTGAAGGCCACCACTTCATCAAATGTGTCTTCACCAAGAACATCATGCTTACTGGCTAACTGCATTGCTAAAACTAAGAAGCCCTTTACTGTTGGTGAACAGTTGATCCTGCCTGCTGCTAAGGACGTTTGTTATGAACTTTGAGGAGAGGCTGCAGTTCAAAAGATGGCACAGACTCCACTTTTGGCAAGCACCATAACTAGATGAATTGATGAAATAACAGAGGATATTGAGGCAAAATTGTTAGAGAGGATTAATGAGTCACCATTGTATGCAATCCAGGTTGCAAGTCTACTAATGTAAACAACGAGGCAACAATGCTGGTCTTTGTGTGATATATTTTTCAAGAGGACGAGCCTTAGGATGTGTTATGTACACTTTTGTTGTCAACCAACTCCACAGCTGTAGATCTATTCCAGTCTTATGATTATATATCAGGAAAACTGACCTTTTCATTTTGTGTCGGTATACGAAGATAGAGCAGCTGCCATGACTAGATGGCTTCCTGGTTTCACTACTGGGGTCAAAGAGGTCGCTTGTGAATGTGAGTCTACCCACTGTGTCATCCATAGAGAAATGCCAGCTAGCCAAAAAATGTTGCCTGAACTTAACAATGTATAAACCACCTTAAATTACATGTCCATAACTCACGTCTGTGCACAGCTCAGTGAGGAGATGGATGCACAGCCCACAAGTCTTCTCTTACACACAGTAGTGAGATGGCTTTTTAAAGGTTGATCGCTAACCAGTTTTTGAGCTGCAAGAGCCACTTCAGAGATTTCTTTTAGAAAAACAATCACTGCTGGCAGTATATTTCAGTGACAAAAGTAACCACTAGGTCACAAAACTTGCTAACTTGTGTGACATGTTCAACCTGCTCAATGAACTCAATCGTCACTTCAGGGGAGAATGACAACTATGTTCAAGTCAGCAGATTTAAGTGGCTGCATTCAAAGCCAAACTGAAATTATGGGTGCAACAAGTGAACATTGGGATTTTTGACGTTTCAAACATTATCAGAGGTTTTGAAAGAAACCGAGTCAGGGCCTTCTTTCTCCCAGCCAGTGCATGATCACCTTCTCAGCTTTCAAAAGAGTTTGAGCATTAGTTCCCAACCACAAAAGACCCCCAGACTGGGAAGGAACTATATGTAACCCATTTATGAATAAGCCAGGTGAATCAACTTTGTCCATGCTAGAAGAGGACCAACTGCTTGAGATTATAAATGACAGTGGCATTAAAAGTATGTTTAAATCAACTTTAAATCTCTATATAGTTTTGGATTAAAGTCAAGGCAGAATATCCTACTATTGGCACAAAAGCACTGAGAAACTTGCTTCCATTTCCAATGTCCTGTATAACTGCGGTGTTTTATGATCAACTCAGCTCAACAAATAGAGCTTTTATTGTGCAATCTTTGTAAAGCAGAGTTTTCTGCAGTGACAGCAACCAATATTATGAAGTAGACTGTACATAAGCAACACACTTTGGGTGTCACTGTCTCCCATCACCCCCAAATAGGACTCCAGTTGCAGGAAAACAAGCCCAGGGCTCTCACTGATTCTGCATTATGGTAAGTTTTATAATTATTTCATTATATATTACAATATAATAATAATAGAAATAAAGTGCACAATAAATGCAATGCACTTGAATCATCCCAAAATTATCCCCCATCTACCTCTGGTCTGTGGAAATATTGTCTTCCATGAAATCAGTTCCTGGTGTCAAAAATGTTGGAAACTACTGTTCTAGTTGCATAACTAAAGTCTTATTATCTTCTCAGGTCTACTATTAACTGAGCTCTTTTGACCCTCCTCATAAATCTATCTTCTCCCTTGGTATCCATGACAACAGTTCTGGACACTTTGCTTTTTGGCTCATCTTCCTTTCCTCATCCCTAAAATGGTTTTCCCTAAGGCTTTGTAACTTGGTCACTTAATGTGGGCCATCTCCTACCCTCTTAGAACTTCTACCATCAAACACAGATGGGTCTTAGCTGTATATATCTGTCTCAGATCTCTGTACTCCACATTCTGACCTTCTATTCACTCCTGATATCTTTATTTGGATTTCTCAGAGACAGCTCATGATGAATCGAAACTCTTTCATTTTGCCCTGGATATGTTCCTTTTCCTCTGTTTCCAAAGTCATAACAGTTCCTCAAACCATTCAAACATCAGAAAGTGATCCTAATCTCTTCCTTCCTTCTCACCTTCCATATCCATTTGATCACTCGATCCTGACAGTTTTTGCCTTCATAATTTTCCTGCATGATTCTCTTTCTCTTCCTTGGTTAGACTCTTAAATCTTGCATGAACAAATTCTATAGTAATTTTTTAAACTAGTCTCTTCTTTCCCTTGACTCTCTCCAACCACAAGCCATTCAATGTATCTTCCATAATTTTACCAAATGGACTGTATTAGATTATCAAAGGACTGTACCTAATTAAATGTAATGTTTAACGACAATATTAAAAGGATAGAAAAGTCAAGAAATAAAAATATAACCACCTTCCTCACCCTGGACACCCTCCAAAAAGATTAGGTTTCTAAGAAACAATGTCAACCAATATCTCTGTCTCTTGTGAACTCTACAGAAGTTTGACCAAGAAATCCTCATCAGGGGAAGCCGGGATGGCTCAGTGGGTTGAACGCTTACTTTGCCGCCCTGGGGACTGAGAATTGAATACCGGTCCCAGCCCAAGTGGACCCATATGCTGAACTGGGGAGTGCCCCCAGTTCAGTTCTCACCAGGGCGAGACCCTAGCCCATTTCCTGCCCTGTGCAGCCCCGTGCCCACCTGTGGAATGAAACTATGTGGAAAAATCAATGATGTACAACTGTGGAGACTGTTCTGGGCCCTCCCCCTTCTCTCTGTCTCTGTCTCTGTATCTCTCTGTCAAAAACAATAAAAATAAATCTTAAATTAAAAAAAAAGAAAAGAAATCCTCATCATTAAAATTGGCTATTTGTAAAGGCAAAGGAAGTAGAGAAGAAGATATAACCTCTAGTAACTTATAGGAAAATGTGCAAATATGTTTCAGGAACTAGTCTCTCCGCATTAATGCCCTGATTTAGGTCTTGATGAAATGAGGTACCAAATAAGAAAATTGGAATACTGAGACAGAGTGTCAACAACAGGTCCTAGAAATGGAAATTGGGTGTTAAACACACACAATTACAGGTCCCCGAAATACCCTTCATTTACCATCTAACTTTATGCTTAGATGGCTCCAGTTTCACTTGATTTGGGAAGTTTCTGGTGAGCATTTTTTCTGTGTCCTAAGTTGAACACTGTTAGAAAAGCCTGTCCAATCTGTAGCCTGTGGGCCACATGCAGCCCAGGCCAGCTTTGAATGCATCCCAACACAAATTCATAACTTTCTTAAAACGTTATGAGATTTTTTTGTGATTGTTTTTCAGCTATTGTTAGAGTTAGTGTGTTTTATGTGTGGCCCAAGACAATTTTTCTTCTTCTAGTGTGGCCCAGGGAAGCCAAACTATTGGACAGTAGAGTATGAAAGAGAAATATAAAATATAATCTGTGTTCTCAAGGAGCTTATAATCTAATTGAAGAGAGATAGCACATACAAGGCAAACACATATATGTAATATATGAGTAGATAGATGTACATGGTAACAAAAAGTAGACAAATGCAGTAGGAATGACAGAGGAAGAAGCTGGAATAGGTGACATCCTCAGGAAAGTCACGGAGAAAGGGGAATGGAGCCTACCTCAGTTGCACTGACAAGAGATTTTATGATGTGTACACATTTATGTACGTAGCACATTTAGGTAGGTGAAAATACAAACCAGAAAAAGACAGTGAAACTATAGACAAGAAAAAAGGGATCAAAAATGTAATTAAAAATCAAATAGTCGCTAGCATTTCTGTAATTATAAATTTAAATTTTAAATGTCTTGATAACTTCTCAACCATAAAAATTAACATGTTGGCCAAATGATTTTGTTCTTTGCCTTAGGATTATTACGAAGTCTCACTTAGAATTATTTTATTTTATTTTTGAAGATCAATGAGGAAATGGCAGGTTTCACTATAAACATCTGAAGATTTCCACACCACAAAGCCCTCCAGGTACAACTCAGCATTCTGTAGTCTGGCTTTAAATTGTAAAAGAAGTAAAATGCTGTCCTCTAGTGGCCAACATACAGAATTGATGAAAATTTAACATTGTTCCTTTTTGTGTACTTAACAATGGTCAAGGCCAAGGCCGAGAGCAGTATTCTATATTTAAAGGGGTTTGTGATTAAAATAGGGTGACCAGACGTCCCGATTTTTAACAATTTGTCCTGAGTCCCGCGGCGTTTTAAAAAAGTCCCGATTTTTGGAAAGAATGCACAAGCTAGGGAACGGCGGGAGATAGACCAAATTTTTAATCAAGAACCCCCTCCCTCCCTGTCAATGGTGTCCCACTTTGCTTTACCAATGTTAAAATCTGGTCACCTTAGAAAGGACCTTAGCATCATGATATAATCCAAGTGATCCCTTCATGAAATAAAATTTTGAATTAGCCAGGTTAAAAATGTTTCAGATGGGGCCTAGTGCTCTAATTACCACCATGACTCTGCATAAAGGCATATTATTTTTCCTTCAAGGAGTTCAAAATTTGACTTCAAATCTGTTAATCTTGATTCCTGAAACAATCTTTACCATTTATAGGAAGAACAATCATTCAGACTAACTTTTCAACAGATAATATATCAGATCTTACCTCTACTTGCCTCTAGCCTGATGGGTTCTTTTCCTGCTCTGAATTCCAATAACACTGGATGCTACATTTATCTGGGCCCTTATTTCCTAAAATACATTTAGTCTCTTTGTGGCTGCTAGGATGGACATGGCACATTGGGTGTGTCTAAGAAATGTCTTAACAAATACATAAATAAATGGAAATTGAATGATGAGTGGGCAGATGCATATGTGAGAGATGGTAAAACAATCATTCTTACTTAAGCAGAGAAAAGAAACACTATTGATTATACAAATACAAATAAAATTGACCCTTGAACAACATAGGGATTAGGAGCACTGATCTCCCCCATATAGTTGAAAATCTACGTATAACTTTTGACTCCTCAAAAACTTAACTACGGGGAAGCCGGGATGGCTTAGTAGGTTGAGCGCTCACTTTGCAGAGCTGAGGACCAGGGATCATGTCCCGGCCCCGGCCGTGCGGAACCATATGCTGGACTGGGAGCTCCCCGAGTTCAGTTCTCTCTGTGTCTCTGTCTCTGTCTCTGTATCTCTCTCTCTCTCTCTGTCAAAAATAAATAAATAAATAAATAAATAATATATTTAAAAAAAAACTTAACTACTAATAACCTATTGTTGACTGGAAGACTTATTGATAACATAAATAGTACATTAACACATGTTTTGTATGTTATACACATTATATACTGTATTCTTGCAACAAATTAAGCTAGACAAAAGAAAACCTTAAAATCATGAGGAAGAAAATGCATTTATAGTACTGTACATATTTATTGAAGAAAGACTGCATATAAGTGGACCCCAAAGTTCAAACCTGTGTTGTTCAAGGGTTAACTGAATCTTAAAGGTTCACTACACTGGCTCAGAGGCCACAATGCACATATAGTTTTTAAAATCAGGAAGGCAAGAATGGCTCCAAATCAAGTTTGGGAACACTGCTGTACTCTGTTGACACCTGGAATGAATACTCAGGCTCTGCCCATTCCTTTTGTAGGCCCTGCAAAGAGTATACATGTGCTGGAGTACAAAAGCAATCAGAAGAAAACCTGAGAAGGTTGGAGCGGGTTCTTCACCCACTACCCTCAGGAAATGCTCTGCAATGGGCCACGGAATTAACATACAGTCAAATGTTTCCTTGGAGCTTGGTAGAAATGTCACAAATAAATGGCTCTTGGCGGCACCACAAAATAATGTCAATTCTTGAGTTTTTGGTTCAGGTGATCAATGAACACTGGCTGGTATTGGTCGGTGATGTGACATAATAACTTGCAACAATATTACATGGAACCCTGGTTCAGACTCTTTTAATGGCCCCAGCTTGCCCTTAAAGGAGCAAAGGCTCTGCTTAGGCACTGTGACAACTAAATGACAGGCCTGCCTCTTGGCCCCAATTCCATATCCCTCAAAAATAAGAGGTATTGGAAAAGGTAGGAAATAAGATTCAGTCCTCAATCTTGATATTTCTCCCCTTACCTTCTCTTGGCCTGTTGAGCCTTCCTTCTTGCCAGAAACAAGCAAAGGGAAAGTGGCCTGCACATACACAACATATACAAACTCAACAACACAAACACCCATGCACAAGCACATATACACACATGCGTGCTTCTAATCGCCAAACTCTCCTCTAAAGGTAGTTTAATACCAGTGCTATTTTCTCATACTAATACCTTGGTCTCCTTTTACCATAATACTCAGACCTCTTTCTTAAGGTACTCCAGTAGTCTCCTTGATGAATACCATGATTTTTTTCTCTTATTACCTCTGGCCAATCTTCAACATCTGACATTTCTGATATTCTTGATTACTCATTCCTAGAACAGTCCCTTTGTGATTTTCCTCCCAAGAAAATCATTAGTTAGAAGGAATACAAACCACTTCTTTTTAAAAAAAAGAATCCAAACATTTTGGTACATTTTAAATATGTACCATTATTAAAAGTTCAATACATACTCACAAAATACAGTGGCATCATGTCACTTGGAGATTATGCCAAAAATCTAAACTTGAAGCCATGTGTCCTGTGAGGCCCACTGTGGTAGGACCTTAATGGGCTTCTCCTGTCTCTCTATCTGGCTTCTACATCTCCTTTAGTGACTCCTCTTCCTCTTTTTGCTCTAAAACTCAGTCCTCAGTCTTGATGTCTCTCCACTTGTTTTTCCTTGACCTACTGATCCTGCCTTCTACAGTCAATTATCATTCTACGCTTATAAGATTTGAGCATATCCAATTAATTTCCTAAATCTAAGTTCTCACCCAAGCCTGGATTCCAATACCTCCACTTGCCTCCAGGACATCTAGACCTTTTCAGCTGCAAACTGAAGCTTCCTCTTGGTAGCAAACTAGCTTTCTTATTTCTTCTTTTTTTAATTTCATTTCAGTAGCAGTCAAGGGTTTCATATAAGGCCACGTGTAGAAAAGAAGGTGTCCATTCTATCTGAGCTTTCAGAATTGTGTATGATGGTCTGAGACAGAGAAATCAATCTGAAGAAGCTTGGCAGATAAACAAAGCTAGTTGTGATGGAGAGTAAGCCATCATACCATTCCAAAACAAGAAAGTCCTCAAACTAAAAGGCAGGACTCTGAGTTTTTATATAGAAACTGAGGCATAGGTTATAGGTAGAGAGTTTTTAAGGTAGTTCAAACAGTTCAGACATCTCTTAGAAAACTAGAAAGCTATCTATTTCATACATAGATCCAAGCACTGTTCATTATTAACATCCATACCATGATAATAAACTGAAAAATGTAATATTTAAATTTATCTCTACATAAATTACTTTCTGGATTTTGAGAGGCAGTTTTTAATCAAATATTATAATAAT
Organism: Craseonycteris thonglongyai; assembly: GCA_004027555.1. Lineage (NCBI taxonomy): Eukaryota > Metazoa > Chordata > Mammalia > Chiroptera > Craseonycteridae > Craseonycteris > Craseonycteris thonglongyai. Next base: position 17,973 of record PVKE010030574.1, read on the forward strand.
ATCTCAGCAAACTCTTTATGGTCTAAGCTCCTCAAATAGTACCATATACAACCTTTCCTTCTCATAGGAGCATATGGACTTAACCAGTGGTAGTAATGAATATCTGTTCTTAAGGAAGTTATTGCAACCATCCGGGTGTTTTCCCAGAAGACATGCCATGTATATTACCCCAAAAAAGAATATCATGTTAATTTGGCAACTTTCTTGTGAAAAGCCCCTCTTAGTTTAGACATTATGATTGCTTGGCTTCTGAGGTTTGTATTAAATAGAAAAATGTGCTCCTTAGAGTCCTAATGAGCACCACCCTTGACCTATCCCAAATCAGGAAAGATTATCATGATTAGATACCATCACATGACTATAATTGATGCCCTGAGAAAAATAATAAGAGCAGTCAGAACTTCTTGCCCATTTTAGCAGAGTCACCAGTCTTACTGTCAGAAACTAAGCTGTAGGAAGTAGACATCCTCTGTCATCTGCCCCAAAAGATGGAGTGTACAAGACCACTGATCCTATTCTAGGAATCCAGACAATTCAGATAACTGATGACTCCTGCCTTCACATAGAAGGCAGGAACAGTGCATGAAATATCTGTGTACAACAAGACATTTCGTTTTGTAGAAGATAAGGGGAAACTGAAACCCTTTACAAAGTATCTGTTAGTGTATTATTACTGGAGATTAAACCCATATTTCTCCATAATGACACAGACTTCCCTCACAGAATTTCTGAATAAAATCAACCTGTGTAGTCCTCTAAGATCTAAAGGATATTTAATAGCACAATTATCACTGTATTCTTTGCTAGATTAGGATATTGACAGGAACTTTCACTTGAGGTCAGAGCAGATGTTAAAACATTGTAGCAATACTATTCTTTAATTGTCCCTAAGAGACGCAGGCACTGCTCACTTTTTTACTGAATTCATCTATATAATACGAAACTAATGTTATGTTTCAGCAGAAACATACAAGTCTACACCTAATAAGTAAAGTCCCTATGCAGTCTTGGTGGTATAACTTGAAAGAAAATCAAGACATTAAACAAGATTAAAGAGGGAAAAAATGAAGATCAAATCAAGTTAACCACAAATCTACTCTTATTTCAGTTTTGTGTCACCAACAGTCCTGAAACCCAGAAGCAAAGGTTACATGACTCACCCTACTTAAGAACTTCAGTGTAGCCCAGTCTTAATGTAATTTTAAACTCATCCAATATTGACATCAATGGGCTCCCTACTTACAAGATATAATTGTCATTGTCATTTCCTCTTAAAGTCATTGCATTCCCCCATTGTGTGTTTCATTTTTGGAAGTCCTTGCTTGATCCATGACTCTCTTGCTGCACTCACACTAATTTTTTTTTTTCATACCTGCAAGTGTTTACTTGAGACCTGAGTAACTTTGTGTTCAGGATATGTATAATTAAAATTAGCTCTCCACAAAAAATTGGTTTTGGGAATCTGAAAAGTCTATGGAAGACCTTGCCAAAGTCTTACTCTTTTTTTTTTTCTTTTTAAGATTTATTTTATTGTTTTTGACAGAGAGAGACAGAGA
>PVKE010030575.1:0-10896 GCA_004027555.1 Craseonycteris thonglongyai
GTTAATACAAAAGAAAAGAAGCTACCGTATGACACTACCAAATATTCAAGCTAACTGACTGTGTTCTTCGATGAGTCGAGTCGTAACTGTTGCGTTCACGCGTTGCGTCCGGTGACAAGTGTAACACATAAGTCAAAATGTATTGTCTGGGTGGGCGGAGATCACAGTGTCAGGCTGTCAGAATTCTAAGAATTTATGACCTTGGCAAATTCCCAGAATGCATTAAACTATTGCTAGAAATTTTTGTCTTCTACAATCGCCTCAAAGTCCATGGTACACGGAATTCCACCCCAGACATTGCGAGCGATCGACGATCGACCAAAATTGGCCTCGCGATCGACCGGTCGACCACGATCGACTTGTTGGCCACCCCTGGCCTAGGGTCCCTAAGAGCATAGCACCAGAGTGGCCTCACATTATTGACCCTTCCTCTGACCACCCCACCTGTTGACAAAGAAATGGGACTTATGAAGCTAGTTAAGGACTGTGCTAGAACAAAGGCTATAAACATGAAATATGTGGATCAATGTTTATATTATTTACTGGCATGTGTGATTCAGGCGTTGAAAGTGTGAGCGTTCATTACACGGAGGGGCTGCTAGAGGAAAACTTTATTCCTCCATCTTCGTGGGTCACAAAAGCCTAGTCCCCCAAAGGTGAGTGTGGGAACAGAAGCTAGAAAATGGGTCTTCACACAGTTTAGACCCAGACACTCATTCTTGCTCATTTTTTTTATTCTGATCAGGGTTATATGATTCCAACGAGATGGCATGAAGAAGTAAAAAAAGGACCGAGAGGAGGGCAGATGGGAGGGGGCACTTCCCAGGAGTCTTTGCATACAACCCAGCCAATAACGCTTACCTTCCAACGCAATGATGGACAGCCAGGTAAGCAGACCAGGCGCAGGACCAGGAGAAGCCCTGGCCCTTTCCTCCTCTCTCTTCCAGCCCCCCTTCTTCCTCCCTGGGAGCTACTCCACCACCCTCCTCCCCTTGCCTGTCTTCTTCCAAGTGCCACTTTCAGAGCCTCAACTGTGTGCAAAAAACAAAGGATCCCCTGGATGAAACAGGCTTTCCACCAAGACACACCTGTGTGTGTAAGCCTCACGTTTCCAAAAGGGCTTCAAGGGAAAATACTTACATCAACTGTAATCAAGCACAATGTAGCCACACGAGAGCCTGCAAATGCCATATTAGCTTACAGAGTGTCTTCACGTTCAGTCACAAGAACAGCCTGTGAAGCATCCGTGTGAACCCTGAATTACAAAGAAGAAACTGAGGCACAGGTAAGATAAGCCATGGCCTGAAGGTCCATGGCTGGTGGGCTTGGAGGCCACGTTCTCTGACCGCAAAGCAGGCGCTCCTCCTGCCACATGCAGAGGTAATGGGGGCAGAGAATGAGGCGTTCAAACACCTCGTGCTGGCGAGCTCCTGAGGCTGGGCAGAAACGCTGCTCTGGGCTTCCGGAGAGCTCGGGCCAGTAGCTAGTGAAGAGAGGGAGGGAGCAGGATGGTCAAAGAGGGTGGAGGGGCCGGGGCACTTGTGGGGAGACGGGTAGGAGGGCCTCCGGGGCTTTAGGGGCAAAGGCATGCAAGCACAGGGACTGGGGCTCAAGAGCATCTTAGAAGGCTAAGAAGGCAGGGATGCCCTCATCTGCTCCCTCTGTGGTCCCCATCCCTTTGTCCTTGCCTTTATTTCTTGGCATTTGTCCCTCCCAGACCTGGTCTTATACACTCACTTTGGAGCCTCTCTGGGGAACTGGGAAGCTCATAAGAGGCATGAAAAGCTCTGGGCAAAGGCTCTGGACCCAGCTCTTCCCCTTTCTCTCATCACTCCTCCCAGCCCCACGGTGGTGTGACCACAGGGGACCTAATCCACAGGACCACAGACAGGTGGATCATCTGGTCGACTCTCAGGATGGAATGGAGGAAACAGATGCAGCCACAGGATGCAGCTTGCCCATGGACACATACTGGCTGAGAGTTGGGGTCAGGGGCTGGCATACTGGTCTCCTGACCCAGACCAGACTCTTCCCTCCACTGCAAGTGTAGGTGCTGGGGAGGGTGGGGGCAGGGGCACCACCGAGGCACAGCCGGCAGGGCCATAGCTGGAATCAAAACGGTGGCCGCCTCTGCCAGAGCCCGTTCTAGCTGCTCCATCTCCAGGGGCTCCCCTGCGTCCCCGGGTTACTGTTTCGTGTTTTAAGAGCACATTTCATTACAGTGCTTCTGTTGCAGTAAATACCTAGGAATCGTCTGAGACTCTACTGCTTGCATCACAAAATAGTGCCTGGAAATGGTGCTTAGTTAATTTTGTGCTGAGAGAGAAAGACTCCAAAGGGGCCCACAAATGCATCACATTTCAATGGCTGTTGACTTTTCATGGTTCAGAGGAGGGAGAGAGAGCCCAGCGATCCACACCTGGGACTGATACTTCCTGTAGCTGGGGGGCTATCAGTGCTTTTATTGACACTGTTCCCTCCTTTCATAAAAGGAGGGAGGTGTGTGTGTGAGAGAATTCAAAATGTCTAGATTGAAGCATATCTGAGTATTAATATCAACATATATATACACCACAAGTCACCTTGCCAGTGCCTATGTATGTTCGTATACATATGTGTGTTCAAACAAGAGAATGAGTGTATGTCCTTAATTGGTGCAACAGCCAATAGTCTCAAAAAATGGCTCCCCAAATACCCCAGGTGGAAGGCAGAGGTCATACTCATATCGACTGCACTGTTTACAAATCGCTCTCATCTTCATGATAGCTGCTGACCCTCAGAACCTAGACATCTTCATGCCCATTTTACAGATGACTGTCCTGGGGCCCAGAGAGCCTGGAGCAGGGCCTGCAGTTCAAACACTGCAAAGGGTTGGACTTGAATTCCCGACTTTCTGCAAAAATAGACACTAAAGACACCCGGTTCGGAACATGAGCCGTGGGTCTGATTCAGACTCCGACACCAGCACGTACTGGCTGTGAGATCTGGGGCAGAGAATTGTCTTGCTTGATTAGTGGTTTTCTCATCTGGACAATGGGGATTGTAGTCTCTCCCTGCCTTTCTCATAGGGTGTGAAGGACAAATGGTCAATGTGAGAGTTGTGCGAGGGAACAGGTGTCGATGCTCCACATTGTGTCCAACTCATTGCAGGCACCTGTGAATGTTTGCTTTTCTTATTATCAGCCGAGCCAATTTCCAGCACCCATCTGCAGTCCCAACTATCTAAAACCCCTTCTCCCTGCCCTGGGTCAATCACGGTGTCACTTGAAGGGCAGTTCTAAAACATTTTGGGCATAGGACCCTTTTCCGCTGTTAAATACTATTGAGGACTCCAAAAAGCTTCTATTTATGTGAGTTATACTGATTTTTATCTGAGAAATTTCAAAAAGACATTGATCATTTTAAAAGTGATACACCCATCACAAATGAACACAAATAACATTTTAATGAAAATAAGTGTATTTTACAAAATAAATTGTAAGAAGAGTGAGCTTTTAGAAAACATTTTTGGGTGATTTCATTCACGTCTGCTTATTCTTGAACTGCAGGATTCTTGTCTCTATTTCTGCTTTCAATCTGTTGTGATATCACGTCACGCAGCCACTAGAAAATGTCACTGCAGATTCATGAGAGAATAATAGAGAAAGGCAAATAACATCTTAGTATTGTAGTAAAAATCATTTGGGCCTCATGGTTCCCCAGAGGCATGGATCAAGCTTTGAGAACCCCTACATGAGATGAATGGTAAGCTCCCCCTGCCCAGGTGGGCTGTGACTCTCTACATTTCTGTGTATCTATCTGAAAAATTAAGATTGAAGAAGGCAAAAGCAACCAAGTGCTTCCTCAGATGTCTCTCTAGGGACAGACACTCATGGATCCAATATTGATAAACTGATGTTTGGCTACTTCTAATCTGAGCCATCAATAGTTACCAGCTTCTTCAACAACAGCCACTGGCCTTATACTGAGAGGCGGCGGATTGATTGATACCAAATGCTGTGTCACTGAGGACACACTCCAACGTAAGGAACAGACAGCCAAGCTGAAAATGATTTCAATCACAAGTGAATTTATTATCTCACATCCTACAAAGTCCCAAGGTTAAGTTGCAGAACTGGTTGTTTCAGAAGCCCAACATTAATCGTTCATTCTTTCCATCTTTCTTTTCTCTGTAGACTGATTCTAGCAGCCTAGCCTTTCATGTTCATACCCCTTCTCACCATCACATGCAGACACACAATCTCATCAGAGAAGTCATCATCTCCTTTGGTTCTCTTCGTATTAGGGAAAACATTTCCCCCAGTCAACTTTCAGCCAGTGTTACTGGCCAAAATGGGGTCACGTGCTATAGTCGTTTCCTAGGACTGCTGGAACAATGTCGCTCAAGTCAGTTGTTACAGAACTGTCTCATCTCATGGTTATGGAGGCTAGACGCCCAAAATGAAGATTTTAGTGGAGCCAGGCTCCTTCCAAAACCTGTGGGGAAAAGGCACTTCCTTGTGCTCCCAACTTCTGATAGCCCAGCCATTCCTTGACTTGTGGTAGCACCACTCCAGTTGTCACATGCCATTGTCCCTACTGTGTCTCTTCACATTGTCTTTCCTTGTGTCTCTGTCCAAATCCACCCCTCCCCCCTTTTTAAAAGATTTATCTTATTGTTTGAGAGAATGGTGAGACAGAGAGAGAAGGAGGCAGGCCCAGAGCAATCTCCATCGTTGTACATCATTAGTTGTGATGTGGTATCACTTCACACAGGTGGATGTGGGGCTGAATGGAGCGGGTACCAAAACAGTGGCCTCCCCCATGGGAGGCCAGAATCATTGCCACGGGAATTTGTGGTTACCAGTTGTGCTGCAGTTCAGCATATGGATTTTCATGGGCTGGGGCCAGGATTTGTTTCCCAGACTTTGTGGTTACAAAGCAAGTGCTCAACCTGTTGAACTATCCCAGCATTCCCCAAATTCCCCCTTTTTTATAAGGATACCAGTTATATTGTACTAGGACCCACCCTAATGATTTCATCTTAACCTGATCAACTGCAAAGAAAGATCCTATTTTCAGAAATGATTATATTCATAAGTACTGGGGGGTTATAATTTCAACATACAAGGGCTGTCTGGGGGGGAAATCCAACCATTGTCAGTACAAGAATGGTTACATGGCTGGATACTTTCTGCACAGCCCTTGCATATTTGGTGGTGGGGAGGGGAGCGGGAATAATTCAACCCATAATGTCTGCCTTTTGATAAGTAACTAATAAGGGAAATAGCATCAGTGCAGTTGGCTTTCAGGGATCCTCAACCAGGGAGGAATGGCTTTGTTGGGGCCATGTGGACATATGGGTGAGAGTTTTTAGAAATTCTAATATCTGGGGGCCCCTCTGAGCACGCAGTCCCTGAGAAACCCAGGGGACTATTTGAGGACATAGGATACCCATGCTGCAAAAGTGGCCCCTGGGTACAAAACCCAAGCTCTCCTAGAGACATAGAGCAGGGGCAGGTTCGGGAAGGCCAGGCCTGCTGACTGTCTCTGATTTCTTTGTGTCAGTCCAAGAGCGTCACTGGGTAAAATAGTGAAGACTTTCTTCTTTCCTCTTGAAGGGGGGCGGGCAGGGGGCCTGGGAGGGGGAGAACAACAGAAGAGATTTTCTTATTTGCTTGAAATACTGCTCTCCCCATTCCCACCATGCTCAAACCCACCCTGCACCCTCAGTTTTACTCAGATGTAGCTGATTTGGGAAGAAAAAAATAGAAGAAAATTAAAAAGCTTCCAAACACAGCTACGGTTACTTTTTAATTTTACTTTCCTTTTCAGCTGTTTTACAATGTGTGCTTTGGGACCCTGTGTGTATTCAAACCCAGGCATACTACTTCTAAGAGAGCAATGCCAATTGTTCTAATTATAAAATTGAAAGGCTGCAGACTGATATAAATAAGAATTAGCCGGATCTAATTCAGCTGGATCTGCCTAGCTTTGTTTCCTCCCTAAGCATTCTAAAATAAAATACTTGAAATTATACTACTGTATATACATATTTTTTTCCCTCTGATTGGTTAACTAGGAATATTTTACAAGTTCTACGAAGAGATACTAATATAAAGAGTGGCTTGGTGGCATCTAAGATCTGCCACGAGACTTTCCCAGTTGAAAACATATACTGCTTCAGAACATGAGTGCTCAGGATTCTAGAAGCATCCGAGCCTCTCCATGGGGCAGAGTCGACTGGATGGGAACACCCCCCTTGCATTCTGTGACACCAGTGGGATTGTGGGGGAAGGGCCTAGGTCCAGGTAGAGTCAGGCCCTTCCTTCTCCAAGGCTGACCCTTCCAGTCCCCTCCTGTGAGGCCTCCGCAGAGAAGACAGACCCTAGAGGGCCCTCAAGGTGCCTGCGCAGAGCACACTCCCATCCCGGTCTCCCTGCAGCGCCCACCCAGCAGTAGGAAGCACCACCCACTGCTTTTCCTTCTGAGGTTCTCCACAGCTTCATTAACTTGGCACTCCTCCTTCCTGCCCCTGCTGAAGGCAGAGTGACCTTCAGTGCTGCCCCTGCTGGTGGCTGACTCTGCTCTGCTGGCCCCTGACCACTTTCCTTCCCACCTTCCCAAGCGCTGAGCACCGTCAGAGCCAGGCTTTCAGGCCTCCAGATGGGCTGTGGGATGCGGGCTGTCCAAGCACCCACCTGCTTAGGGAGAGAGAGGGCGTTGCTTAACCTGAAGGAAGACGTCTGTGGCCCAGCAGCCTGTTGGGTCACACCTCCTGGAGACAAGCCTTGACTTTGTTACACCCATAGAACATCCCCTTCCCTTGCCTCCCAGCCTCTTCCCTGTTCTGCATCTCCTGCTCTCTCTGCTCTCTCCATGCTTGCTTCTGTCCTCTGTCTCTCACAGACCTCTGCACCTTCCATGTGCAGCACCCTCCCCCCCTCCTCTACCCCCTTCCCTCCTGTGTGAAGGGAAAGGTTAAGTGGAGACACACTTGCCCTGTCTGTTGCAATAGAGGCACAGCAACTTTCTCACCTAATCAATCTGTCAGGTGTGATTAGGCTGCCTTGAGATTCAAGCCACTCACAGCCCAGCCAGCCCAAAGGCTGCCGGCTTTCTGCACTGTCAGGATAGGTGTGACATGCAGATGCAATACAGAAACGCTTGCTCACACATGCACGCACATGCATGCACACTCCACATGCACTTATGCTCATGCATGCGTCATCGGCTGAAATGCGCGGCAGAGCCTCACTTTGTGACTGTCGCAATCTATTTAAACAGAGAAGCTCATCACTTGGCTGACAACCCACCTCCTCCACCACCCACCAATCATCTCTTCCGTCATCCCATGAGCATGGGTGGAGGAGGGTCTGGTTCCAGAGCTGGCGAGGGCCTGCCCCCTGGCAGGAGACAAAGATGACCACAGGGAAACATAAGCCGAAAGGGAAGGTCACAGCATGATGGAAGATGCTAACTGCTTGGGAGAAGGAAGAGGGAGAACACAGTGAGACAAGGGGAATTTTGAGGGGGTTGGGCAGGGGTTAGAGAGGACAAGCCTCTTCAGCTCCTTGATCTGGGAGCCGTCCACCACCAGGAGCAGAGAGCCTGGGTTCCAGCCACTTCTGCCACTGATAGCCTGTGACCTTGGGCAAGTCACTTAGATTCCCTGCTCTTCAGTCTCCTCGTCTATGAAATGGGATTATAGCACTAGTGGCATCTCATAAGGTGGTTCTGAAGGAACTAAGTGAATGTGTGTGAATTGCTCAGAATAGGTCCAGGGGTAGGGTCACTGCTCAGTGAGAGTTTTGCACCCAGGACTGAGCTGGTAAAGGAATTGTCCTCACCAGGTGGTGGTCATTTGGAGCACTCAGCTTTAGCATACGGTGGCACAAATGAACAGAACAGGAGCCCAAGGTTGGGGGACCCAAGGCAGGTAGGTCGAGAAGCTGGACATGGAAGAGGTAGGGTAGGTCAGACCCCACTGAGGGAGGGCCTAGGAGGAAAGGCCTGCAGTCACCAACAGGGCCACCCACTCTGATGAGGGCCGGAGCAGGTCTCAGGGCAGAAGGAACATACCCTGTGCCAAAGCCTTCTTTACAACAACGTTCTGTGCCATCACACAGATGGGTCCTTATAGCTTCTGAGGGAGTCTTGTGGAAACTGGGAGGTGCAGGGACCACTGTACTGAAGTTCACTCCTCTTTCTTCCTTCTCGCCTCCACTCCTCTCTTATCCCCCAGCCCACTCCACAGAGATCCCTAAACGGGGATGAACCCCTGCCAGTAACTCATTGTGTGCGGACACCTGTAAATAAGGGAAGTGGAAAGTTACACAGATAGAATTAGGACATCCCATTAACACGTGGGCTCTTTGCTCTCTGATAGTCATGCAGGAACCCGATCTCTCACACCCGAATCCCAGAGCTGCTCAGAGAGCCCTGCATCTGCTGTGGCAATCCCTAGCCTAAGGGTTCCTGCTACAGTGGCCACGCTTAGGATGCCCACTGGGACTGGTGGGAAGGGAGCCCCAGTCTGAGGGGAGACATGGCCCCACCCTCAGAGACCCCCAGTCTGAGGGGAGACACAGCCTTGTCCTTAGGGACCCCAGTCTGAGGGGAGACACAGCCCTGTCCTCAGGGACCCCAGTCTGAGGGGAGACACAGACCTGTCCTCAGGGAGCCCAGTCTGAGGGGACACAGCTCTGTCCTCAGGGAGCCCCAGTCTGAGTGAAGACACAGCTCTGTCCTCAGGGAGCCCCAGTCTGAGGGGAGACACAGCCCCGCCCTCAGGGAGCCCCAGTCTGAGGGGAGAACACAGCTTATCCTCTGGAGCCCCAGTTCGAGGAAAAGATTCTAAACATTAAACAAGCAAATATATGACTAGGCTATTTGAGAAGAGAATGAAGATTCCCAGATAAGAAGAAATGCTCATGACTGTGACCCCAAGTTGCTTCCTCAGGGAGCTGGCCCTCCTGGATCAAAGCTCAGTCATCAGGGTGGGAAAGAGCTGCGTAGGAAGACACCATGTAACCTTCGTCCTTCCTCCCAAATCCGTTTCTTTCACAGGGAACGTCACAGTCTCCAAAGGCTTTTTGTGCCCTTTGTGTTGTCGGAGCTTGACAAGGCCTCACTTTACAGTAGCTTTACAAGCCCTGGGAGGAGGGCAGTCAGGGAGTATCATCCTCATCACAAATGGAGGGAAAACTAAGGCCCTAGGAGTAATGCAGACTCCCCAGTATCCTGAACTGCTTGACTAGAGCTGGATTTGGGCCCCAAATCTTCCCTGCTGCCAGAGTTCCCACCTACTCCTGGAGGCGGTGTGAGAGCTGAGTGCCTGACGAGAGGTGAGCCACTCCGAAGGGACCTGGGTCACTGTGCGCTCTCAGCATCTGACTGCTGCTACTACTGCTTATTCTGTGTACTGGAGTTCCCTCCAAAGCAGATCCCCACACATGGGTTTGGATGCGAATCGTTTATCTGGGAGGTGAACCCAGAAAGTGCCAGCAGAGGTGTGGGGAAGTGAGACAGGAGAGGAAGGGAGCCGCTACTGGGCATGCCCATGAGCAGCTCCCACCATGGAGAACTGGGTCTTCATCCCACGGAAGACCTCTTGCCCACTGTGCAGAACACACCTCATGGCTGTCTCACCTGAAGGCAAGGAAGCCGAGGTAGTCAACCTGCAGCTCCCAGGGATCGCTGGCTGCTGGTCCCGTTAACTTCCTGCCCTGTGTGTGAGCCAGAAGGAAGACAGGAGCCAAGTCACTGGTGCTGGCCATGAGGCCCACTAGGCCTGAGCTGAAACCGTGCGTGGGGAGAGCGCTGACCACGTCTGCTAACAGTGCCAGTCCCTCAGCGCACTGTGATTCTTATTGGATCTCACCGTGCTCTGGACAGAATCATAAACAATTCTGGCTGAAGCTCTCACAGGCAGGGACTTCATCTGTGTCGACCAGTGCCATTTTCCCAGAGCCCGGCATCCAACAGGTGCTCACGACTCTTCCTTTGGAAGATGAAGGCTTCTGCAATAACACTTGACGGCACATCGTTACTTCTCATCGCTGGCTTCAGCACACCTGCTCTAAGGCCAGGGACTCTGTGCAGCCCTCATGCCTAGCACAGTACCTGGCATGTGGCAAGCCCTTGAGACACAGCCATTGCTTCAGTGCCAGTGATTCCTGGAATCCAGGGCATAACAGAGCTCATTTTAGGGTGAGGAATAGAAGCCGGCCCAGACCACTCCATGAGCACACAGGCTGGAGTGGAGAAGCCTGATGGATAAAAATTAAAAGTGTCAAAGCCACCCGGAGAAAAGGCAGGAGATAACGTCTCTGCCTCACCAAAGTGGCTGGCCAGTGTCACTTCCCAAGGAGCTGGCCCCTGGCTTAAGAAAGCCACTGCAAAACCCATGTAATGCAAAGAACAAAGGGGGCTCTGTGAGTGCTAATCGAGGAGACCACACTACCTCAGTCCTGTGGGTGACTGAGGGAAGACAGATGGGGGGGGGGGGCAGCCATAGGAGCACAGAGGCCACCTTGAATGTCTTTTCTAGAGTTCCATTTCCCAGATGAGTCCAACTTAAAGTAATGGTGTGATCCAGCAGGACATGATTTTAAAGGTGCATCAGTCAGTCATTGCCACAATAATGCTGTGTAACAAATCACTCCCAAAATTCAGTTATTTAAAACAGCATCCATTTATTTGCTTCTCAGATTCTTTCACACTACTCTTTTATCAAGATATGTAGCCTATGTCCTTTTCCCTTGAATCAGAGCTGAACTCAGTGATTAATCTGTAACCAACTCTGAAATGGTTTATCTCTAGATTTTTGTTATGCAAGCAATACATTTTATTTTAATTAGATATGCTGTTACTGACATTTAAAAACACTCCAATGGATGCAATGGTATTTATTTC
>PVKE010030576.1:0-19521 GCA_004027555.1 Craseonycteris thonglongyai
GTCTCACTCTGCACATCTGAGATGAGGACAGAAGTGACAACTTGGCCTGGGATGATGGTGCAGAATCTGAGTTTCAGAAAGGCCATAAGATGTCCCTTAGATTTTTGTTGTTGTTGGAGTTTTTCCTCCTATTTTTTTTTAAAGATTTATTTATTGTTTTTGACAGAGAGAGAGAGAGAGAGAGAGAGAGAGAGAGAGATACAGAGTCAGAGACAGAGAGAAGGGGGAGGACCCAGAACAGTCTCCATAGTGGTACATCATTGGTTTTTCCACATAGTTTCATTCCACAGGTGGGCGGGGCTGCACAGGGCAGGAACTGGGCTGGGGTCATGCCTCGGTGAGAACCGAACTGGGGGCACTCCCCAGTTCAGCATATGGGTCCGCATGGGCCGGGGCCAGGATTCGATCCTCGGTCCCTGGGGCTGCAAAGTGAGCGCCTAACCCACTGAGCCATCCCGGCTTCCCCTCCTATTTTTTAAAGTTATGTATTTTTTAATTTGGTAAAATATACATATCATACAATTTTACCATCTAGCCATTTTTGAGTGTATGGTGTAGTGGCATTAAGTACATTCACATTGTACAACTGTCACCCCTATCCAGCTTCAGAACTTTTTTTATGATCCTAAACTGAAACTCTGTACACATCAAACAGTAGTTCCATATCCCCGCTTCCCCACAGCCCCTGATAATCAACTGTTCTACTCTCTATCTCTATGAATTTGTCTACTCTAGGTACCTCATGTATCTTTCTGTTTAAAAAGATTTATTTTATTGAGAGAGAGAGAGAAAAAAGGGGAAGGGCCCAGAACAGTCTCCATAGTCGTATATCATTAGTTCTGACATGGTTTCATTGCACACAGGTGGATGTGGGGCTGCACAGGGTGGGAACCAAATTGGGGCCTCCTGCATGGGAGGTGAGAACTGTCACCACCATTCAAGTGGATACCGTTGGCACTGCAGTTCAGCATATGGGTTTGCAGGGGCTGGAGCCAGGATTCAATCCCTGGACCTCGTGGTTGCAAGGCAAGAGCTCAACCTGCTGAGCTATCCTGGCATGCCAGTACTTCATATGTTTTAACAAGCTCAGACTACCATAACAAAATGCCACAGGGTGGGTGACTTACACAACACACATTTTATTTGCTTGCGTGGTCCTAGTAAGAGTTCTCTTCCTGGCTTGCAGACGGCTGCCATCTCACTGTGTCCTCACATGACAGGAGGTGAGAGAGAGAGAGAAACTCTCTGTTGTCTCTTCTTGTAAGGACACAGATCCTATTAGATCAGAGCCTTACCCTTGTGACCTCATTCAACCTTAATTACCTTCATAAAGGTCCTATCTCTAAACACTCACATTGGGACTGGAGCTTTAACATGTGAATTTTCGGGGAACACAATTCAGTCCAAAACATTATATAAGAGAAAGTATAAAATACTTGTCCTTTCATGTTCAGTTTATTTCATTTAGTACAATGTCCTAAAGATTTATTTGTGTTATAGCATGCATCAGAATTTCATTCTTTTAAAGTCTTTATAACATTCTATCATATGAACACACCATGTTCGGTTTATATATTCATCCACTGATTGAACATGGGTTTTCCCACTTTTTGGCTATTGTGAATAATGCTACTGTGAACGCAGGCATATGGGGACTCCGTTGGAGTCCCTGCTTTCAGTTTTCTTATGTATAGACCCAGAAGTGGAATTGCCGGACCAAATGGTAATTCTCATTTGATATGTTAAGGAACCGCCTTATGTCCCTTAGACCCGTGAGCCACCGGTACATGTTAACATGTGGTTCCATGGCCCCGTCACATCCCTGCAGCCCAGGGCTGACCTGGCAGGATCATAAACGGGAATTGGTTCATTCTCTCTCTGCAGTGTGTTCAGTGTCTCCTGTCTTTTCTCTGTGCTGCACACTGAGCAGCTCCTCACCCCCAAGTGAACCTATGATGGATGTTGGAGCTTCTTACAAAGGCAGAGATTATCACATTGGATAAAAAATTCAAGAGTCAACAATATTGTGTTCATATAACACAAAACTGACCTTACATATTAAAAGCAAAGGTAGGTTAAACATAAAAGGATAAAGATACACCAAGCAAAAACTAAGTGAAAGAAAGCTGGAGTGGTTATATTAATGTGATGCTAAGTAGAAGAGATAATTAGAAATGTTACCAATGAATAAAGTGGCACATTTCATAACAATAGAAGATTTGATTCATCAATAAAACAGAAGTCCTAAATTTTTAGGTACCTAAAAATAGAGTTTCAAACTACATGAAGCAAAAACTGATAGAACTGAAAGGATAAACGGGAATACTCTCCAAATAGTTGGAAATTTCAATACTCCTGTCTAAGCAATTGTAAACAAGACCAAACAAACAAACAAAAAAAACCAGTAAGGATATTGAAAGACTTGAACAAGAGTATCAACCATCACACTGTAATTAATATTGATGTAATGTTCTACCACAAAACAGCAGAATACACACATTCAAGTGCACATGAAACTAAATTAAGATCATATTCTGGGCCATAATATAAATTTCAATAAATATAAAAGAAATAAATCTAAGTATATAGTCTGATCACAATGGAATTATATTAGAAATTAGTAACATATCTAGAAAATTCCCCAAGTATCTGGGAATTGAACAATAGGCTTCTAATTAACCCATGGGGATAAGTTACAAATGCTGTTAGAAATATCTTGAATAAAATTAAAATAACAACACAAAATATCAAAATTTGTGGGATATGGGCAAAGTAGTGCTTACAGGAAACTTTATAACATTAAATGCTTATCTTGGAAAAGAAGAAAGATCTAAAATTAGTCATCTAAGCCCCCACATTAAGAAACTAGAATAGGAGAGCAAATTAAACCCAAAGTAAGCAAAAGTCAGGAAGTAGTAAAGATAACAGTGAAAATCAGTACAAATCAGCACACATAAAATTAGAAAAACAACAGAAAAAAATAATAAAAAGCTTTGACCAATAAACTTGATAAACATCGAGCCAGAATGATTATGTAAAAAAAAAAAGAGAGAAGACAAGGAGAAAAGTCGGGGATTCTAGGATGGTTCAGCAGGTTGAGCACTTGCCTTGCAACTGTGAGGTCCAGGGATCAAATCCCAGCCCTGGCCTTTGTGAACCTATGTGCTGAACTGCAGCACAACTAACGACCGGGATGGCAGTGAAGGTGCGCTTCTCATGTGAGAGGCCCCCAGTTCAGTTCCTGCCCTGTGTGGTCCCACATCCACCTGTGTGAAATGCAACTATGTCACAGTTAATGATGTGCAACTATGGAGACTGCTCTGGGCCCTCCCCCCTTCTCTCTCTCACCTTCTCTCAAACAATAAAATAAATCTTTCTAAAAAAAGAAGACAAATGACTACTATCCAGAATCAAAGAGGAGATATCTCTAAAGATTGTACAGACATTACAAGAATAACAAAGGAATAGGTAAACTAATTTTTGCCAGTAAATCTGACTTAAAAGAAAAAAACTGAAGATCTTCCCTGAGAAACACAAATTGCCAAAACTTATTCAACAGGAAATAGATAGCCTATATAGCCCTATATCTATTAGGATATTGACTACATGGTTAAAACTATTTTCCACAGAGAAAATTTGAGGCCTACGGAACTTACCCAAATGCTTCTTTTCCAGATTTTGTTTTCAAAAGCCTTTTGAGAAGAGTGTCAGGAATCATAGATAAGGTCTCATGGCGGGAGATGTAAAGGGAGCAAGAAGTCCCAAGCCAAGAACAGTATTTCTCCCGGCTGGGAAATGACAGCACTGGACAGAGGGCACCGGAGCCTCAATTCCTAACAGCAGGCCTAACAGGCAGCAACTTTCTAGACATACGGCTACATCATCACATATGCAACCAAAACGCTGCCCAGGCTGAGTTCTGGTTACAAGAAAGTCTTCACAGAGCCACCAGGGCTGACCAGCCTGAGAAGCTCACATGGAAGGGGACAGGGCAGGGAACCCCTCAGGCCCTGTGTGGACCAGTGACTTGAGGACCAGTCCAACTCCACCCCAGGCCTTTGTGCTTTGTAATGAGCCCTTGATACAACCCTACAAATGGCTGCAAGTTATTTCCCAGCAGTCCAGCAAGAATGGGTCTCAAACAAAACACTGAGTTGTTAAAAAATAAAATAAATAAGAAAACAATATTTCTTGTACACTGGAGATTATAGGCTGAGAGAAATACCCGCTATAGAAGTACAAGTAAGGAAACGACATAAAACAATATCAAAAGGAAAGTATCAGGATGAAGAAAAATATATACACTATATTTGATAATCTTTGATGACAAACACTATCTCAAAGACAGAAAAAATGATCTGGCAAAGATTCTACCAGAGAAGCAAAAAAAAAAGGAACTGGTTATTTGCATAAATAGAAATAAAAATAAACTATAAAATGGGAAATGTACTACTTTTTAATGAGTAACCCAGAGATCAGCTGAGGACACCAAGTGTTGTTTGAGCTGTGTATGAACTATAGCTCAACCACAAATGTGCTTAATCTCAAAGAGTTCCCTGTGATTTCTGCAAATCTCAGGGAGCAGCATGTCTTCTATGACCACCCAACCCTACTGACCAACCAGGTCATCATTCTCACCTTCCAAGACTGTTCTCTTTCTACCATGTGCTGTGTCATTAAGGCTTTTGACTTAGTGAAGAACTACTTAATACAGAGAGAAATCATGAACACTTCTTTAGAATCAAAAAAGAAGAGCCTAAAAGCATTCGTTTCTCTCTGATTCACAACAGACAATATTTATTCTCTCTCTCCATTCCTTACATCAAGAGGTCAGCAAGTAGTAAACATCTCCCAGTCCCTTATTATACGTGTATGAAAAAAATCACCCACTGTTGAGACCCTCACCCTCTCACTATGCTGCACCTTTTTCCTTCCCTCATTCACACGAGGAAGTTCTTGGTCGTCTCCTTTTTGACTCGACATTGTCCTGGGAGATTTCACATAAGTATCCCTTTTGGCATGCTAGCCTCTTCGTTCTACTTCAACCATTCTTATGGTTGCAGCCCTCTTTTGTATTGTCAAAATTAGACGATGCACATCAAGGAGGTTTCAAAAGACTCAGAAGAGTGCCAATAAATCAGCAGCAATTTCAAAGCCATCATGATAACTGTCAGTCTAGTAATTTTTGTAAGATAACCATAGTGGTCACACTCCTCAGAAGTGTGAGGCCATTTGAGTAGAAGTTTCTTGTCCTTACTGGTGCACACGCATCTCACCTCTATGGTGGCGATCTCAGCTGAGCCCGATTCAGCAATCCTACTTCCCGTTCCTACTCAACTCCTTCCACCTCCACCCTCAGGACTCTCCACGAGTCTTGGGACCATTCCTGCCATTTGTGCTGTCCTCTCGGCTAGAATGTTGCATTCATTCTCAGAGAAAATGGAATCTCTCAAGCACAAACACTGGTTCTCCACTCCTGACCCACAGAATGGTTTGTTTGCCTACACACACACTTTCTTCATACCTGCTCTTCTCTAAAAGAGGCGGCCCCCCTCCAGCTAGGGCTAATCCTACCTCATGTGCCTGAGCTCCATTTCACCATCTCCTCAGACATGTGGCTTTTCAAATACTTCCTCTTTTTCCTGTGTCTTCAATCTCCCCTTTTGCACTGGCTTCTTCTTTTGAATAAATAAATATACTCATATTTCTTTCTTCTCTTTTTTGTTAAATTTATTGGGATGGTGTTGGTTGGTCATACTTCTTAAATGGTAAGGGTGGTAGGGACAAAAATCTTGCCTTTCATAGTAACCTTTTCTATCTCTTCACTCCCATTTACTGTCCCCCCCCCCCCATTGGAAATGTTTATTGGTATTTCTGACTATTAAAAGAATACATTTTTACTTCAGAACAACTTTTAATTTAGCTAGAATTATACACAGCCTACTTTAGTTTTCCCTAATTTGGCTATATGTATCAAATATGTCAGGTTTTGTACCAAGCCCTTATAAAAAGTAAGAGGCCAATTTGTAGGGGACTGTGAACAAAGAATTGACACAGATTCAACTTCCATCCCCACCTTCTCTGCACCCCTCCACCGCTGTTCTCCCTCCCCTTGTCCCAAAGCCCAACACTGTCAGAAACTTGGGCATTCTTCACCTCCAGTTGGGTATAGCTAGTGACAGTTGAGGATTTTAATGGCTCCTTCTGGTCTATGTCTAGACTGTTCTGAGCTCCCCAGTTCCTCGAATAGCAAGGAGATCACAGAGTGAAAGTAAGGTGGAGGTCATGGCAACATTTCTTTAAAAATGCTCCCTACCCTCAACTTCAGTCAATCTGAAAAGCTATTACATTGACTTTAACTGGCTTATCTCTTCTTAAATGGTGTTAGAGGAAAAGGGGGTGGTAATTATTATTGGCTTCATTACTTTATCTTACTTGGTACTAGTTTGATCATAATCAGTAATAATTAGGAATCAAAACATTCATTGGGTCAAGTCTCACATGAGGGCTGTCTGGAAAGTATCCAGCCATGTAACTGTTCTCATTGATAACGGCTGGAATTTTTCTGGACAGGCCTGGTAGATCAATACAAAGTTGCATCTCTGATCCTTTTTGTTGTTATTGTTACATATCTCTCTCTCTCTCTCTCTCTCTCTCTCTCTCTCTCTCTCTCTCTCTGACCACAGCCAGGAAGTGTTCTCAATTTTTAAGGGTTTATGGGATTAGACTAGGCCCACACCAAAAATCCAGGATAACCTCCCATTTTAAGGTCCTTAACCTTAATCACATCTGTAAAATTCCTTTGTCTATATAAAGTAATAATTTATATCCATAGGTTCTCATAAGGACATCGTTAGAAGATCATGATTCTGCCCACTACACGATACGTTGTAAGCCTTCAATAACTGAATCTTTTGCCATAATTATTTACAAGTGTGAAAGTGTAACACAATGGGTCTTGTTCACTGGTGCGAACTGTTATGTTGATGATCACATGTCAACCCAGCCAAGAGGGCTTGTTTCATCTACAGCCACTTTTCACTTAACAACCTATCTGTTTGCCAACAGCTCAAACTTATGACCAGTTCTCTCACACAGGGAATCCTTTTTCTCAATCTGTAAGTCTTGGGAATCCTTGACTTAGTCTTTGTCTTTGTCTTATTCTCAGTCTTTGTCTTATTCCTGCAGTTGGTTAGTATTTGCCACATGAAGCGTTTACAATTACGCAAGGCTACATACTTTGTTTATAAGTGTGGTGTAAAATACATACCCAACGGCACCATGACACACACAAGATATCTGTCATTAAGGTCCTCGCTTATTGACCAATTTGCTTAAGGAACCAGTTGTAGTAATAAAATTCGGTCGTAAAGTGAGGAGTGCCTGTATTCATTTCAAAAGTAAACTCTAAAATCTACCTACTGTTAGAAACACAAGAAAGCCCTCACATGTCTGAACATAAAGAGAAGTACTTAGGTATTTAAATACTTCTGTTTGCATCATTAAATTTGTCCATTTTAACTGAATTCTTAACTTTTTTTAGTTTTGCCTGGAGATGATCAGTGATGCTACTCAGTTCCTTTTTCACATCAAAGCTTTTTGGTTTTTCCAGTGTCATCCAAATCACCAGGAGAAAGTCAATCTGAAAGAAACCATTATTCTCTGAGTTAACATGCTTAATTGGATGCATTTTCAAGTTAGCATAACCTGCAGATGCATTCGTTAATCTGAACAATTAGAATTTATTTCTACAAAGCTTTAGTATTCCACAGGAGAGGCAAATTGTCCCCAATAACAATAAAGCTAGATCTGGGAGTGGCATTCTTTGATTATGGTGTGCTTGATTCCTTTTGTGAGTGGCATTCTTTGATTATGGTGTGCTTGATTCCTTTTGTTAACTGAACAAATTGGTTTTAAACTAGGCCAAAGATCTTGCTGAGAGAATTTGAAACTAAAAATAGCTCAAACAATCTAATAAAAAAAATTCTCATAAGTATTTTTCCCATCTCCACTGGCAGCTTTTTCTTTTTAAATTTTATTTTGGGTGTCATTGCCAAATAACTCAACACAAGTACAAGTTCCGACAAACTCTTTAGGTGACTTCTTTTAATTGAAATTTTTTGAACAAAAATCACTTATATTATTTTTGCTAGAACCTGTCAAAAGAGTAAGTTATATGTAATCACCTCCCAAACTATGACTGCACATGAATTAGAATTCTTGGTGCAAGTTTACATAAAAACAAAAACATTCTTGTTAATATAGATCTTCATATTTTTGGTCTTAAGCTACGTGAAGTTGAGCTAAATATTTTTGTTTTCTGAATGATCTGAAACACTTCCTCCTCGTTAGCAAACATTTTGGTAAGTTGATTAAATATACTACTGTTTGTATCACATGATTTACTTCTTTACTTTCATTTATGGCAAGTGATACTATTTTTTTCTGCATAGTAATTAGCATAATGCCTTCTAGGTCCATCCATATTGTCGTAGATGGTAAGGGTTCATTCTTTCTTATAGCTGAGTAATACTCCATCGTATATAGGTGCCACCTCCTCTTTATCCAGTTGTCTATTGATGGGCACTTGGGGTACTTCCATATCTTGGTTAATGTAGCTTCTGGTTTGGTGCCAGTGGTAAGCCTGGAGCTATTGAGCAGAAATCCCAGAGAACACCAAGGGCAGCTGCTGCCCATCTGGGGTCCACAAACCACCAAGAGCTGTTCAAGTATAAGTGTACTGCAGGCAAAGCTGGCTGCCGACCACACCAGTGCCTCCAGCATTGCACCAGTTGAGTGGAGAAGATTCAGGGAAAACTTTATAGAAGAAGGTAGGGGGTCTCCAGGATGGA
Source organism: Craseonycteris thonglongyai (assembly GCA_004027555.1). Taxonomy (NCBI): domain Eukaryota; kingdom Metazoa; phylum Chordata; class Mammalia; order Chiroptera; family Craseonycteridae; genus Craseonycteris; species Craseonycteris thonglongyai. The sequence goes on from PVKE010030576.1 coordinate 8,853, forward strand.
GCAAGCAGAATTCCCTCAGACAATACAGATTCAGACGTGGCCATGTGGGGAAGGCCAACACGGGGCAGATGCCACCTGCCTGCCAGATACTGTGGAGAAAGATTCTACACACGGACAATGGGTGCTGTCCCTCCAGCCCTCGCCCTGAAGTCAAACAACTCAGTCTCTCTGCATATGTCTCAGACTCCTCCTGAGTCACCAAACCTCTGCTGGAGCCCAGGGTGGGTGCCTGTCTGTAAGTCTGTGTGCAGGCCCTTTAAGAGGACATCTGGGTTTCCCGCAGCCTTCGGTGCCACCTAGACAGTAGGCATTCCCACTGTTTTTCTTTTTTCTTTTTTTTTAAGATTTATTTTTATTGTTTTTGACAGACAGACAGAGTGAGAGATACAGAGACAGAGAAAAGGGGACTATGCCCAGAGCAGTCTAGTTGCACATCATTCGTTTTTCCACATAGTTCCATTCCACAGGTGGGTGGGACTGCACAGGGCAGGAACTGGGCCGGGGTCTCACCCCGATGAGAACCGAACTGGGGGCACTCCCCAGTTCAGCATATGGGTCCGCACGGGCCAGGGCCGGGATTCGATCCTCAGTCCCTGGGGCTGCAAAGTGAGCACCCAACCCACTGAGCCATCCCGGCTTCCCCCCAACTGTTTTTCAAAGCCAGATGTTGTTGAGGCTACTCTTTCTGGGACCATACTCCGGCCTGGGGAGCCCCATGTGGGGCTGGGATCCCTTGCTCCTCTGCTGGGGACCACTACAGCCAAGTTATCCCTCCTGATTCTCAATCGCCACATGCAGGTGCAGAACCGGCCTGTTTCACATCTCTGTCCCTTCTGCCAGTCTCAACATGGCTTCTTTACATTCTTAAGCTATAGGAGTTCTCGATAGCTACTATTTTAACAACACGTTAACTTATATTCTTAGTTAAATGATTGTGAATTTCTACACTTATATTATTCATTTTACAATTTAAAATTTATTCAACAAATAGATATTGCCTGCCCATACATGCCAGGCCCTGGGGATTCAAAGATGAAAAAGAAGGAAATAACCCCTGCTTCAAGGAGCTATTATTTTTGTGGTGAGAGATATACTACACAACCAACAGCACCATAATGTTTTATTTCTTATTATGAAGCGATGTACAAAGTACAAAGTAGGAGTACCTGGGAAGATCCCCTAGCTCTGCAGGGCAGGGCCAGGAAGTTCTTTACCGAAGAAAGCAATCGAGCAGAAATGTGAAGGATGAGTGAAGAGACCCACAAGCAGTTCCATACTCCAGAGGATGAAGCTTATGGAAGGGGACAGAGGGAGATGAGGCTTAACAGGAAAGTTGCCCCTGCAACCCTGAGGACTTTTGTATGACATGCAAAAAATGTTTTGGTTGTATCACGTGGCTAGCAGAGAGCCTCTGAGTAACTTTGATCTGGGTAGTAAAATAATTGGATTTGTATATTACAAAAATCACTAAGGTGGGAACATTGTGGAGAAGCCATTGGAGGGGAAGAGATTAGAGGCAGGAGATGCAGACGAGACCGGGGCAGTCAATGGAAAGAATGAGTATATCAGAGCAATGAGCAGGTAGAAGACTCAACCAGACTTGAGGATGGATGGGATTGGAGGTGAAGGGCAGGTCTGCTCTAGCCCTCCACATAAACCTACCAGATTGCTAGATAATCCTGCAGTCCATTCCACTTTCTCTTAGTGAAACCAGAACAGCATTCTGTGCAGCCACTTTCTGACACTCATGCAAAATAACAGGAGCTATTTCGTTTCCAAATCAAGCGACTGTTGATTGCCTTGTCTTTGGAAATCAGTATTCCATTCACAATATTGCAAATGCCTTCTGATGAATGTGACTTGTACAGATGTTAAAATAATGTTTGGGGGAAGTAGGGTGATCTGTGAGCAAGGTTAGAATCTTCCCAGTATGATTTTCTTACACCACACACCTGGCATCTTTGCAAATTGAAACTGTTAGGTATCACCTGCCATAAATCCTCCTTGTATGACTAATGTAGCATGAAATTATGCCAAATGAAGCAAAAACATAATGCATCATAAACACTGGCAAAATCAGTGACTATAACAGCAGCTTTGCGTATGTACAAAATCAGGTTTTCTTGTTGTAACATGTGGTCAATTCTTTTTTAAGTAGAATGCACAACACAAAAGAAGGACTGTTTTCTAAATTTGCATTATAAGAGTAAAATTTCACTGGTTATAGAAACAGCAATGAGGATCACAACACGAATCCTAGTCAAGGTTTTCTCTGATTCTGGGAAGGCGGTTTTGACAACTTGGTGCCTTGCAAGTGTGTGCATATTTTTCACATCAAATACTCAAGACAAACCTGGCTGTTTGGGGCCAGTCACCAAAAATGTACAGTTCTCCCATCCTCTGCAATGCTTTTCCATGTCTTTGCCTTCATTTAAGCATTAGTTAATCCTTAATAACAACAACCACAACTAACATGTATTACTTACTATGAGCTGAATATGGTCTCAAAGTTTTACATATATTACCTCAATTAATCCTTTGACAATAGGCAAGTACTATTATTATTCACACATATTAGCTGAATTAACCAAGGCACAGAGAAGTTCACTAATTTTCCAAAATTTAGAGAGCTAGAGAGTAGCAGAGTCAGGATTCAGATCCCAGGACTCCTGCTTTTCTGTACTGCCTCTAATTGGGAGGAGATGCTTGGTGATCTCAGGGCCTGGAGTCACATTTTAAAATTTATATCTTGAACAGAGCGCCCTGCATGAGAAACCAGAAAACCTACCATGTTTTTTATATTAATGAAATATAGCTAGAAAATACAGTTAAAATGTTAAGATTTCATTTACAATGACGACCCCACCACCATTAAAACAAGACTCAAAATACTTGGGCATTAATTAGCTTAAGAACCAAGAGACAGGCTCAGTGGGTTAAGTTCTTGCTTTGCAGCACTGGGGACCAAGGATCAAATCCCAGCCCCACTCAATGTGGACCCATATGCTGAACTGGGGTGTGCTTCCCATGCGGGCTGCCCCCCACCCGGCTCTAACCCTCAGGTTCAACCCCTGGCTAGAGGGGATGTGCCTCCCATGTGGGAGGCCCCCAGCCCAGTTCCCACCCTGTGCAGCCCCTGCCCACCTGTGTTGACGGGTCCGGCCCGTCGTTCACGAACAGCCTGAAAGGGGGAGTGAGGATTAAAAGACACAAACACAAAGATGGGATTGGGGGGGGTCTGCAAAATACGACTGCAGCCACGAGTTTATTGAGCATCAGACTTATATAGGGTTCTAACAAAGAAGCTTAACCTTGAAACAATGTAATCTAAAGAAAATGATACATGTCAGTTTCTTAGGGAGTTACAGGGAAGTATATTTACAAACTAATCTTTACAAGTTAACCTTTACCAGACTTCCTGGCACTAAGCAATAGCTGTCCAAGATGTTTTCTTACCTCGCTAGATTGAACTGCCTGAGGAAAAACATGTTGCCTGCAAAACCGCTCAACCCGCTTGCAAAGAAACTGAGAGAGAAGAAACAATACCTTGTATTTTCCCACTGTGCTCAGTCAGATCCAGGTCAAACAGTTGTGGGTGCCTTTGCACCCCCAACCTCCCCAGTTCCAGACCCTGGCAGTCTCCTACACTGTGTGGAAGGAAACCAAGTTGAAAACCAATGACGTACAACTATGGAGACTGTTCTGGGCCCTCCCCCTTCTCTCTGTCTCTGTAACAAGAAAATAAATCTTAAAAACATAAATAAATAAATCTTAAAACAAACAAAGAGCTAATCAATGAAAATGGCAACATTAAAGAGACTACTTGGATACATCATCATCATCATCATCATATATATATATATATATATATATACACGGAATATATATATACACACACACATATATATATATATATTCTGTATAAATATAGTAGAGGGGAAAAGAAAACTCTGTTTAATAAATGCTGTTGAAATAAACCTACAGCTGGGTAGCAGATAGACAAAACTGCTAACTATTACAAGTGGGTTAAAAATTACAGCATAGAAAATATATAAAACATTAGTCATCCAATTGGGAAAGAGAAATAAATTTATGCAAGAAGAAAAGATTATCAGTCCTAAGATGTTTGGATTTTTTTTTTAATAATAAAGTTTAATTATGGTTCAGGAAAAAAATTGAGTGAATAACTTTCTCTGAAAAAATATATTGACTTTGTGTAGGCTGGTTATTTGGGGGGTGGGGAGCCTAACAGTCCTATTTCCAATCTGATTACAGAAATGCATGTGCCCCAAGTAAATACAAGGCAAAAGCTGTAAAGCCCAGGGCATGTTATTGAATCTAATTCTTTTCAGTCCTTTGTCTTTTGCTCCATGTTTAAGAATCCTGAACTTAATGTAATTGAAATTTCCCTTTTTGTCAGTAGGTGCTTCTCTGTACAGCTCACCCACTTCCTCATCTGTAAACCCATCTCCCATTGGTGTCAGCAGCTCTCTCAGGTCTTCTTCCTGAACGGTGTCAGTTGCTTCATCAAGGCAAGCAAAAGCATTTCTGATGACATGTGGATCTGTGACACCTAACTTTCACCAAAGATCTGAGGAACATGGTGAAATGTATGCGTCCAGGAGCCTCATTCACCATGGCTTCTAGACATTAATCAATTGGAATTTTTTCCAGGGAGACAAGCATATCATGCAAATCTCCCTTGTCATTAAAACCATTTCTGTTCTCCTCAATCATGTTAAAGGCCTCTCTGAACTTCTGCACCTGTGACTGGTCAAACAAGGCGAACACACTGCATGTTGGGCGCTGGGGGCGCTTCTTGGTGGTCTCAGTCTTTGCCCCTGTGCTGGACACAGTGGCGTTAAATCCCTGCACAGCAGCGAGAATTCGAGGACTTCAGGGACCTTGTCTCTGCACTCAGTGGCCACTATGATCATAACCCCACTGCGCCCAGAGCCGCTGAAAACCAACACCGGGTGTTGAACACTTTAAAACGTACAATTGTGCAATGGAACACATTTTGTATATATCACTAGAAAAACAACAGTCAAGAAACTACATTTGGATGGAAGGAGAGCTGATTCGGAGTGGTGGGCACATAACGCAATGCATGGGTGATGTGATGTGGGCTTGTACATCCGCAAACTATCTAATTGTTACGAATCAATGTCACCCTATTAAATTTAACAGAATAAATAAATAAATAAATAAATAAATGTTAATAATGCAAAAAAAAGAAACTACATTTGGGGAAGCCAGGATGGCTCAGTGGGTTAAGCACTCCCTTTGCAGGGACCGAGGATCAAATCCCAGCCCTGGCCTGTGCGGACCCATATGCTGAACTGGGGAGTGCCCCCAGTTCAGTTCTCACCGGGGTGAGACCCCGGCCCAGTTCCTGCCCTGTGCAGCCCCGCGCCCACCTGTGGAATGAAACTATGTGGAAAAAACCAATGATGTGCAACTATGGAGACTGTTCTGGGCCCTCCCCCTTCTCTCTGTCTCTGTATCTCTCTCTCTCTCTGTCAATAACAATAAAAATAAATCTTTAAAAGAAACTACATTTGTGAGATTACAAGCGACAAATGCTGTTAAGAACATACAAGTAACAAAACCCAAAATATTAAATGCCCTGAGAGATGGTAGGGCAGGTCATCAAAAGCCCACGCCCTTCCCTGATTTCCACGCTTCCCTGAAGGTTCCCGCAGGCAGAATCAGAAAAGCGGGAGGAACTCAGAAAAGCGGGAGGAACTCAGACAAGCGTTTCAAATCTCCCAGACCTGGCTGCGAACCGCGGATCTCGTTAGGAAGAAAGGCAAAGACAAAACGTTCTGACAACCCGCACCCACAGGTAGACGGCCTGGGACTAAATATCCTAGGACTCCCCAAACTTAAGGTGACCAGACGTCCCGCTTTTGGCAGGACAGTCCCGAGTTTTAACAATTTGTCCTGCGTCCCGCGGTGTTTTAAAAAAGTCCCAATTTTTGGAAAGAATGCACGACAAGCTAGGGAACGGCGGGAGATAGACCAAATTTTTAATCAAGAACCCCCCACCCACCCACCCCCGGTCAATGGAGTCCCGCTTTACCAATGTTAAAATCTAGTCACCTTACCCAAACTGCTCAGCGAGAGCCCAAGATTATGGTGAGGGCCTTAAACCAATCAGAGCGGAGGCGGCGGCGCCATGTTTACTACTGGCGGAAATGGGAAGGAAAGCTTTGTGATAGGAAAGCGCGTAGAACAGCCGCCGTGAGCTTAGGAAATTGACGACGATGGTTAGGTCGCTCCACCGTGCCCTCAGTTAAAATGGCGGCCTTAGCTGCTCACTGGCTTGAATCGGCGCCAGGGAGTCTTCCAGCGTCGGGCCACTGAGCTAGTCGAAAAATTATTTTAAACTGCGGCGGTGGAGGGATACATTTCCGCTTCTTAGTGGCGAAATTTCACAGCTGGCCTTGGCAATGTAGGACTCAGGTGAAGAAGGCAAGTTCGGGCACCCTGTCCCTTGCCCTTCCCCTCCTTGAGCAGAAGCCGACTCCTCAGGAGCGCGAGTCGCAGAGCTCAGTGGCTGAAGCCGGAGTGGGTTGACAGCGTCATTCCAGCATTGTATTGACCATAGATTCTTTGATGCATCACAACCGACTTCCAAAGTGCATCCTCATGCTTTAAAGACTACTTTATAGGTGCCACACTTCTGTAGAAACGATTAGAATCAGATAGCCGACTTCATTTGTCCCAATTCCACCTTGAAGGAAAATCCCCGTGTTTACAGGTGCAGGAAGATGTTGATCTTCAAAAGATTGTGTTTCTTCTGCATAAGCAGTGGATTTTATATAGTTTAACTCTGCTATATAAACTCTCCTATACTAATCTCAAAGTATTCTAAACTTCTGAGTGTATATTGCTGCTGAAAAGCAAGTAGGACTTGGTGGAAAGTGGGAGAAAACTTTATCATCAAAGTGATTTTCTCAATTCTAGGAATGAAAGTATTTCTTCTCCAGGTATTGTCAAAATCTCAATCGCTACCTGAGAACAGAAAGTAAAATGTTGTTGACTGGTTGGTTCTGCTGTATATTTGGAGAGAGTCTTCTGAAGACTGTTTCAGATTTCACCTGTCTACCCTTATTCCTGGCAAATAGAGGCCAATACAGCCAAAATTGGAACCAGGTTTCAGAAAAACTCTTCACTGTTATTTCAGTTCCTTAGCAAGCAATGTGTTTAATTTTTCCTGGATGCCTGCTATGTTATGTGCTTTATATTGTGCGTTATATTGCTACTACTGAATTTCTTTGAACTGTACTCCATAGCCCTCAAAGTCTGTCTATTTCCTGCGCCATACATCCAGCGAATGCAGAAGCTTTGTGGGGCAATGTCCACAAAACACCCGGGAAGTTTTCCAGGAGGAAGTTGCCTTATGCATGGACTGCCTTTATTTACATTTCCATAGCCATTTCAAAATTCATTTTTCAGCCATAAGATTGGTTCGTGTTTTACCATCTGTAGCTTCACCACGTACTGATGAAATAAAAAAGGATTCTATGTCATAAATAGCTATTGGAGCATTGGCATATTTGATAGAACTGGTAATTTTTCAAATTGAGTGAGGCCTTGTGGGGACTATAAGGTATGGATTCTATACCTTTCTATCAATGACGGTTTGCCTAACAGTTGTGCTGAAAGGGACTGCAGGAGAAATAGGCATCCGTGGCTGCATGTGTTTTCCTCTCAGTGCCTTTGGAATCACCCAGATGGACGCCAAAAAGAACAAAGAAGTCTCTAGAGAATGCTGAGTTGTTCATTTGTAAAAATTAAGGTCCTTCTAAAAAAATATGGAACGTTTGTTATGTCAAACTTCTAAAATTCAAATGAGATATCAGTAATATTGATTGGGTCCTTTAAAACCTTTCATCCCTTTTAAGCATTTTAGACTTGCATGCAGAGAGAATTTCTGTCCTCTAAAGACATTTCCCTACCATCATTGTGTATAGAACTAGCAATTAAAAAAATTCTCTCCAAAGGAAACTAAAGATTCATATGTATTTCAAGCCACTAATATGTTTGTTTTTCATATTGTTCAATTCTTATTGCAGTGTTGAATTAAATATTCACTTTTATAATGACAAAATAAAAGGCCCAGATTTTATTCTAGGAGTGATTTTAGAGTAGATGAATTAAGAGTTCACATATGGGAGGGGTTGCTGGGATAGCTCTGCAGGTTGAGCATTTGCCTTGCAACTATGAGGTCTGGGGGTCCAGTCCCAGCCCCAGCCCATGCAAACCCATACTCTGAACTGCGGCACAACTCATAACCATGGAGCCCCACAGCAAAGTTTCTCACCTCCAATGTGGGAGGCCCCCAGCTTGGGTTCCTACCCCACATGGCCCCACATCCACCTGTGTGGAATGAAACCATGTCACGACTAATGATGTACAACTATGAAGACTGCTCTGGGCCCTCCACGTTTCTCTCTCTCTCTATCTCTCTCTCTCTCTCTCTCTCTCATCTTCTCTCAAACAATAAAATAAATCTTTAAAAAAAAAAAAGTTTACATGTGGGGAAACAGACAAAATCTACAAAAGTACTCACCTACCATAACAAAGTATTTAAAATAACTGAAGGTACTATTACCATAAATGATAGATGAGAACTTCTTAATTGTCTTTGTCACCCTAGTCCTACCAAAAGGAAAAAAGTGATACACAAAACATGGAAACAAAGAAATAGGAGATTTCTAAGTGTTTTTTCAGAGCAGTACTGGGCTTGAACCTTTGATTGATTCTATATTGACTGCACTATTCTACAATTCCATAGAGGCAGATTAACTCATGGGTTTTTTTGTCTAGTAGAGATGCATATGAATTCTCTTCAGTGGAAAAGAGAATGCCAAAGGTTAGAGTTGATGGCCTTGAAGAATAGTAGGCCGCTTATAAATCCCAGCTCTTCAAATGCTCCTTGAGACAATTTTAACATCTTATTGGTTCCCTCATCAACTAATAGGTTTAATAATATTTTTGGCATGGGCTCATTCTGTGTCAAGATTTCACCTTTCTGAAAATTTACTTTAACTCCTTCAGAGGTCATTCCATTGAGATGTCCAAATGGAACAACCTAACAACCAATTAAACTGCCTGTGTGAGTAGTGCACCCGTCATGTCTTCTTGTGGCTTCCAGAATGATTCTCAAGCAGTGCTAAGCTAACTACTGATTCTGCTGTTTTGTTTTGTTTTTTTCTTCTGATTTTGTGGTTTTATTTCACTTCTGGTTTATGCAAGGCCAATAACTTATTACCCATTAATGGCAGCAATGTTATGATCAGATGATTTCGTGATCTCTGTTGGATGAATGACAGAGACTTACTCTCTATTGGATCACAAATGACCGAGAGTCTGTTTTGTTTTGTCTTTTTGTTTGTGTCTTGGTGAGCTCAATTCAATAAACCTGATATTTGATGCCCACTTTGAAGGAAGTCTTTCAGATCAGGACAGGTGAACAGTTGTGTTTCTATATTTACTTTTGATTCATTGATGAGGTCATACAACTGAAATTAGCTTCCTTTGTGTTTATGTTTAAAATTTGGAATAGCCTTTACCTCTAATGCAAGTGTGAAATATTTCCCTAAATCCAGAGGTAATTACCTCTTTAAAGTTAAAGGAGCTCTGTTCTGATTGTTTATAGAGATAAATAGGTGCCTAAACAAATTAAATATTCACAGAATTTACAGAAAATAGACCAACTGTAATTTTAATACTTTAAATGTGCTAAACTTTTAGGGGGGAAAATTATTCTTGTAGAAACTGCTACCTCAGAAACATTTTTTAATAATCCAAGTTTATATAACTAAGATAAGTCATTGAATACATTAAACTGATTTGACAACTTTGATTAAAGAAAAAAATAGTGTTATGTTTTTGTTTTCTGATTTGCCAGTACTAAGTAAACTATAGGCATACATTATACCTTTTCATAAGATTTAGGTTTATTTTCTCATAAAGAAATTGGTTAATTTGAATTTCATAAATTTTTTATTATTTTTGTTTTTTTTATAAAATAAGCTAACATTACTCCTGTATAATGTTTAGGATTATTAAAATGTATATTTGTATTCAACTAAATTGAATCATAATTTTAACTAAATTTTTATAACAGTAACTATGTTTTATAGTATGCCAGCTTAAACATAATTTCCAAGATCCTTAGGTAACTTAAAAACTTGGATTAATAGTAAATCTATTTAATTAATAAATAATATTTGGTACCTGAATAATTTCTAAGTGTGACTGAATACTGAACACTGATTACTAAGCATGATCTTAAGTTTGGGGTTTTTTCTTTTGGTTTATTTTTTAAATACAGTATACAATGAGTGCTTATATTTTTGTGTCATGTTAAGAAATGTGTTCATTTTGTCATTTTAGAGAGGTGTGAGGGATGCCAGGATAGTTCAGCGGTTGAGCACTTGCTTTGCAATTGTGAGGTCCGTGGTTGAATTCCCAGCTTTGACCCGTACAAACCCATATGCTGAACTGCAGCACAACTGGTAACCACCAGATGGCGGCAAAGGTTCTCACCTCCCACGTAGGAGGCCCAGGGTTCAGTTCTCACCCTGCATGGCTCCATATCCACCCGTGTGGAATGAAACCATGTCACAACTAATGATGTACAACTATGGAGACT
>PVKE010030577.1:0-19533 GCA_004027555.1 Craseonycteris thonglongyai
TAGAAAAGAAAGTGTCTAGAAGTACAAACTGGGTCAATTCTATGACTAGTAAGGGTACATGATTGTGTTTTCTGAGAGACTAAACACAATTCCTGGATTTGGGTAGACATGTGGGACTAAAAGCTCTTTTTAGTAGAGTCACTATTCCAGCTGATGCACTGAAAGGAGCTGAAATACTGTGCTCATTTGTTATGACCAGTATCTGATAAGGCAAAACTTGTAGGCTGCTGATATGATCTACAGAGTAAACATAGATTATTTCCTGGAACTTTAGCTGCATGGATGCCAATAGTTTGGAAGTAATCGAGAGTTGTGTAGTTGGAAATCTGTACAGGTTTTCTGGAATTTTTCTTAATTGAGATCCATGAATATGCAGGATCACATTCTTAATGATTTACTCTGATATAGTCCCTTAGGGTCTGAGTTGATTTTTACTGTCATAAATGGTAATTCTATTATTTGAAATTGTTGAGTTCTTAAACCTCTTATTATTTTACCTCCCTTTGAAACTCCCCCTTCAAATTATTACAGAACTCTTTGTGTTGACTTAACTTGGTTTCAACTTAATATTAGTTAAACATGTTCAAACATAAAATAGATAAATCCAAAAGTCTAGTAGCTCTTATACAAATGTGAATCCAGTAAATGTATTGATTCAATAAATATAAAACTAGGAACATATAATACAATTTAAACAAAAATGTAATAGGATAAATGGCATTGCTTTACTGACGTGATGTTTCTTGTTTAAATGTGAGTAGAGTAGTGACTGTATCATACTCGATACTACCGTGTTCCCTGTGTTGACTCAATTTCCCACAGCTTTTCCGATCGCAACTACAATTTATCCTGGAGCACTTCACAGAGCTCTCAGCATCTGTTCACACTCTGCAGTTTGAGAAAGGCTGGCACTCAGGCTATGGCACTTGCTCAGTGCTTCCCACTAATTGTGGCACATTTACAAAGACCCCATGTAAACAAATGCAGGGGGAGAAAAGAAACCAAATATAAATATAGCTTGCACTTCTAAAGCAAAATATGACAACAATAAAAACACTTAAGGAATATATATTTTTTAAACATAGAATTTTCTCAAGGGAGTCAAACTATCAAAATGATTGGCAGTCCCTCCCTCCTCACTAGTTGTTATTATTTTTTTCTCATAATCATTTTGCTAATTCTTAGAGAATGATCTCATGAAAAGGTGCCCTGAAGTGATTTTTCAGCCATTCAAAGTCCATGCCCAGTGGGAAGTTGCTGGCAGCCATGTTGGTGAAAGACCAATCCATAGTTAGAGAGGAAGACTGAGGTCAATGAGCATGTTCCAAGTTTACTCTGATTGCTCAATACGAGGAAGGTTTTCTAGGGAAATTACTTCTAAAGTCTGAGAGTTTAGAAGACAAACACCTTGAACTATTTCTTAATTTACGTCCTTCTATTAACTCAGCATCATTTGATGTTATAGCTTGTTGGACTAAAGATTGTTTATTCCTAACTTATAATGCTGCCCAAGAATTTGGTTGAAAGGTTATATGTTTAACAGTTTTACTCTTTTATCCCCGCAGTGGATTTTTAGAAGGCAGCTACATGCAAACTCAACCTTTGTGCTTGTGTTGTGACTGTTAATCAGGAAGTTGAGGCCAGGTCTAACTGATTTCTATTTCTGTGGCTTCTGGCTAAATATACTGCCTAAGACAAAATCTGGAGACCCCTAGGCTTAATATTGTTACATAGTTTCTTAAATAATGCTAAAATGACTTCCAGAATTTAGAACATATTAGATCTCTTTCCTATGTTGTTGAAGATGTTTTCTTTTTGACTGTTTTATGGGTATTTGGCAAATAAAGGAAATGGTAATTGCTGGCCCTTAGAATCTGATTTTGTCATCTTTCTAAAAGTCAAGATTATGCAAGGCGTAAATTTGAACATGAACTTAACCTTAGAGATTTCTCTTTATAATATTCAACATAGTCAAACTTATTTTTTGTGTTTTAGCTTATCATTTTTATCATAACCATTCAATTACCTTCTATTAATTAAAATGCACTTTGTACAGTACACTAGGAAGAAAAGATACATTTTTCTTTAAATATAAAGGTATTGGAAGTGAGAAAATGTTCTATCTGTAGAATTTGTCACAGAGGATTTCACAGAGATAGCTCTCTCCTTATGTAAGATTTCTGAAAAATTTCTTAACATTTTCCTCTTAGTAAAGCACTTTTAAGAGAAGAGCTGGTTATCCTTGAACAAGCCTTACAGAACAGTCTTCTTTTAGAATTTATTGTCCTAGAATTGAAAACAAAAATCTATAAACCTTAAATTCAAGGGGTTTCTTGGAAGATCATGATTTTTTATTTAAGCCCTGTTTGGACTGAAGCAATATGATATGTGAACTAAATAAAATGTCGTCCATGGAATATCTAAAAACACTGTTGTGCTATTGCTTCATCAACTAAGATTAGCCTTATTGTTCTAAATAACCCTTTGTCAGGAGAGAGAAACCTAATCACTAGATTGCTAAGTTAATGAGGATGTGTGTTTGTCATTTTATACATGGAGGTGTTGCTGGGGATAAACCTGCTGATGTAAATTCAATAAAAACACTTAAGGTGCAAAGGAGGAACAGTGATATAAGTTTTTGTTTATTTTTCATACTTCAGTCTTATTCTCAAGTGAGACTTTCTTTAAAAATTGCATTAATGAGCAAGAACCATATGGCTTGAGATGGAGATATTGCAAGAGTGGCATAAATCCAGCTGTCCATTTCCAGCACATAAGCATATTTTAATTATTTGCTGTTTTATTGTTTCTAGTAAGAGAATTTGCTTATGTGCTATGTACACACAAACTATTTCATTTTCTTTTTATATGGTTAATGGATATTTCATCATCATTATTATTTCACATGTACACAGCACCTTTCTTTTGAGTAATTCATGTAATTTATAACCAAATCACAAGACCATTTATGTAAATATTTTGTGTGCCTGTTTAACAATCTTGAAGCTTGCAGTGTGTTCACATTCATGGAGTCACAAATAATTTATAGGAGGTCAGTTATAATCAGAAATTGATTTTATTGATTTAATTTTCTGTTAATTCAAGCTGTGGAATTCAGGAGTGGACACAGAGGACCTAAATAAGTGGGGAAAATGTTACAAGTCAACCTCAATTTTCTGACAATTGTATGAAATTTATCTGTTGGGGGGGAGGAAGATAATTCGGGAAATTTTCTTAGTGTATATTTTGAGAGTAAATTAATGTAATACCTTTCTTAGTTTCAAAGTACCCAGTTATTTCAAATGATTTTTTTCAAGTACCTTTTAAATAGTGGTATTAATAACATTGTATCTTATCCTATAGACACACAAAAATTCTTTATTAAGAGCCACTATAACTCAGGTATTTTATTAGATCAGAGTTTGCCCTTACATCAGAACAAATGTTGGCTCAACACAAAAGCAGAGTATAACATTTTGAATTAGACGCAATGTTTAAAATTTGGGATGTTTAATAGAATAATCTGAATGTGAGGCTTGTTTAAAATAATAGAAGATTTGGCAATACTGGATTCAGGTTTCTTCATAGCAGTGTTTTTCTGTGGCCTAGTAGCCTCGCTTCTTTTAAATGGGCATGCCTGCTTTAGTTGTCCACTTCTCCAATCACTGACTCCCTGGAAATTGTTAATAGAGCATCATGTTTGAGGCCAAAGAGAAGGAAAGAGCAGGGGATTACACTAGGGAAGTAAGCAGGAACCAAATATTGATGAATGTTGTGGAACATCTAGAGGAATTTGTAATTTATCTGTAGACAATGGGAAGGCTTTGGCCAACTATAAGTAGGGATATGTTGTGATTTTATTTATGATTTGATAATAGCATGAATATGGATAGAGGGGTTGAGATTGAATGAAAAAAGACAATTCTTAGAGCTATAGTTTAGGAGCCTATTATAACAATCTATAGAGGAATGGTGTTAGTTTGAATAGAAAGGAAATTGATAAGGTTTTATGTTTACCTCCATATGATGAATGAAAAACAGGTCAGAGTCTAGGATGAATATAATATTTTTCTTTTGTGGTTCCATTGACCAAGTGGAGAAGAAGAAGTACTTCAGTTCTGAATATCTTGAGGTCAAGGTTTTATGAGATATTCAGTTGGAAATACACTGTAGGCAGATGGAGGTATGACTCTGAAGCTCATTGGAGTGGAGGACATTGATACATAAGTTGGATTTAATACACTATTTGAGGACAAAAACAGGAGGAAAACTGAGACAAAATCTATGGAACACCAAAGAGAGAGTAGTGGCATAATAAAAGTAAACAAACAAATAAATAAACAAAAAATACACTTTTTAAAGAAGGAATTGCTTATTAACATGTTAGAAGTCAACCAGGTGTTCATTGGATTTGCCAATTGTATTAAAACAATTTGGTTAAGTAGAAGAAGTCCAATTACAGTGTGTATTAGGGAATAAAAGGTAGCTGACAAAATGTAGACTAGATGCCCATTTCTAGTAATATGACAGATTAGATATTCTTGGAACTCTTATCCAAAAACCATTTGGGAGGTTTATATTAAAAAAATAATTATTAATTTAAAATTGTAATTGGGCACTTAAAAATGTAAGGGTAACCCACAGTGCTATGAACAAGAAGGTAACTGAAAATTAGAATAGTAACAACAGAGCAAGGTTCATGAGATTTGTTAATCTTGTTAACTGAGGGGCTTGGCATTTAATGCTCCTGTTGAGACAATTGATAAAATCTTGGGCCCAATGTTGTGTCAGAAAATGAGAACTCCCAAAGAAAGCTGAACCTTTGAAGGACTAACACTCAGTAAAACAGCCTACTAAAATGTGTACCCACCATCAGTGGGAGATGTCCCTTGATCCAAATATTTGTGGAAAAACATTTTCTCATAAACTTTATAATTGCAGACTTGTCTTTATACCACTTGGAGTTCTAATTTGTATACTCACATGGGTGAAGATCCCCCCATTATTATAAAATAAAATTTTAAAAAAGTAGTCAGAGCATGGTAAAACTTCTCGACACTGAATGGAATCAAACATAAAATTCTTCTGGATGACATAAGTTTAACCCAAGACTTATAGAATACCACTAATAAAATTTCATCTAACATATGCTTAAAATCCACATTTACAAAATACATATGAAAATAAGCCACCAGGAATGGGAATCAGAAGGTATGACAAACAATGGGAGTAAATCATTGAAACCTCACATAATGGAGCTATTTAATTTAGACCATAATATGTATTTCTAATAACTCAAACATGATGAAAGAAATTTATTCTTCTCTATGAAGAAGAGAAGAATAAATAGAGAAATTCTAGAAATAGAAAATAAAGTCATCAATTTAAAAACTATTCAAAAGATGGATTAAATGGTAGATTAGACAGAATTTAAGAAGATATCAGAGACCTAGAAGATGGATCTGAGGAAATTATTCAAAATGCAGCAAAGAAAGATAAAGGGAAGAGGAATGAAAGGAGATTAAGAGCAATGCAGAATATAAATGGAAGGCCCAATATATATCTGTTTGGAGCTCTAAAAGATGAGACAGGAGTGAAAATGGGTGAAACCACTTAAAGGAAGAATGCCTGAAAATTTGCTAGGATTATTAAAAACATGAATCCTCAAATTCAAGAAGCTCAACAAATCCCAAAGATGGTAGATAAAATCAAATCCTTACCTAATATATCATATGAAAAATTTAAAACAATAGAAAAGAAAATGTCTTATAACTATGTGGAGATAAATGTGATAGTATCTATAACAGAAAGGTAGTAGGCTGATAGTATTCTTCTGTAAAACAAAACAGAAACCAGAATGTAATATAATATATTCAAAGGATTGGGATAAAACAAATGGCAATTTATAATTCTATACCAAACAGCTATTATTCAAATTACTTTGTTAAACAGAAATCAAACTTTTAAAAAGTTGGACAGTAAAGAAAAGGGGAGTCTGGATAGAAATAAGAGACTACAAGGTCTGAGCATAAATGCTAAGATTGAAGAAATGTAGCAATATCTAATGGATGAATTAAAAGAAGGAGATAGTAGAGTACATAGTAATGGAAAGAAAAGGCAAGAGAGAGAGAGAGAGAAGGGAGAGACAAAGAGAATCATTGTTACAAAGGTTATAAGGCAGGGTGGGATAAAGATTGTGAAAGGGGTAGAATAGGTGAATACATGAGTGTGTTAGAGAGGCAAAAGCAACTTTGAGAAACTGGGTGGGGAGATGAAGTGGGTGGTTGAGAAGGAAATGGAGAGAGAATGATGAAGAACCAGTAAAATAACAAATGAGGAATGCTGAAAGCCCAACTGAAGTGCCAATCAGTGAATTTCTTATAGTACTGCTACTACCATTTTCTATTTGTGAAATAAGGAAGAATTATATTTCTGAAACCACAGCGGTTTCTGAAATTTATAGTGAAAGCTAAAGTCTTTAAGGAACTAATTTTGGTGAGTTGTTTAGTTATGTAGTCCTACCCATGGCTATGCTTTTGTTTTGGAGTATTAAACAATTTACACAGCTACATAAAATATTTATTTTCATAGTCATCAGATATTATAATTTAACTTATTTTTGTTCTTTTGGGTAAAGCTTAGAGACTGGCTGAGATGACAGAACTTGAGGACAGGCACAGAAATAGGGGAGACCCAAGTTGGTCTATGGAGAGTACAAGCCCAGTGACTAGGATGGTAGGTTGTAGTGCAGCAGAGAGATGTATTTTAATGAAATTTTCTATGTAAGAGCATAATAAAGAGATACTTAGGGCAGTGAGCTTTGGCAGCAATAGATACTTGTCATATTTAGTTTTATAATTTCCTTTTCCACTTTGTTTTAGTCCTGTATCTTGTCAATCTACATATGCTTGGGAGAATAAAGCAAGTGACCTATGTGCAAACTTTGGGACCAGTATGAACTAAAGAGAGCAGTTGCTTCATTCAGTAGCAGTTACAGAACGGCCAGAAGTGATGGGGCCTGGGGATTACCCAGAACATTGATCTGGAACTATATATCTGATGAGGATGGCTTTGGGGGAAAAAAACAGACTTTCTATTAAACAATGTTTGATTTGAACTATGGCTGATTTGGATTGGAGGAAAAGATTACTTTAGAAAACTAGATACTTGAGATCAGAGATTTCAGAATCATCTTTCAAATTGTCTCTCCATTTTCATTAAAATGATAATTTTTCACATCCAGAAAACTTATAATACCTAGCACACTCTTTGTAGTATCTTTTTGTTGATGCTTAACAAACTTCCTTAGGTTAGACTCCCTTAGGTTAGACTCCCTTAGGTTAGACTCCCTTAGAAGACACTGAGTTGTGTCTTCTCAAATTTCTTCATCACTCCTAGATTAAGTTATTGAGGAAAGAGGTGCATTTTGCTCATCCTTTAACCACCTTTCAGTATCAATGCCAATACCAGAGTTCAAATCTTTAATTAAAATCTTCTTTTTACATTGTATAGTACTTCTCATTTGATTTGTTTTCCAAAACTCCCCAAATCTGCTTTCACCTAGTTTATGGTATTCTCTAACTATCTCAACCACAGAAACCCTCACTCTCCCAAGTATTGCCCCTCATTTATCATCTAACACCATCTATGAATTTCTATGTTGTTACTTTTGCTTTTTTCCTGTTGTCTGGAATTCTTTTCCTTGGTTACTCGAGTCCTACATTTACTTTCAACTTAGTTCTCAGGTCTTTGAATAACTTAATTCTCCAATCTTGGACCTTAGAGAGGAAAACTATCTCAGTACTTTATTTGTATTTTATTATACTGGTAATTAGTAACAACACAAATGTACTTAATATAATATATTCAATAACTATTTGATGAATCAAATTTATATAATATCCACCTAGGCCATTTTATATTCATTGCTCTATGAATAAAGAATAACATAGGAAAATACTAATATCTCATGATTAAACTCGTTGTATTCATATCTATAATCTCAACTATAGGCACTAGAACTAATAAGTATCCCTTTTTTTATCCTAAATTCTCATGGGCTTGACTAAAGAAGTCCAAATTACACCAGTGGATTTCAAAGGAATCACTATTTAGAGTAACAGGACTGAAACCATGAAAGTAATTTTTGCCTCAGTAGACCTTGTTTCACCTTATCTTTTAACAATATCTGTTTTCAATTTATAGTTAAGATGGAAATTGAACATAGTAACTTTTGATTTAAAGTTTCTCTGTTCAATATCCTTCTACTTCCCTTTCCATCATTATTGGGCTATTCTCATTGCTTCAAAATCTTTCTATTTTCAAGTCTCAACTTAATTCTTTCCTTTTCCATCAAGGTCGTAGTACTACTTTTCATTTCCACACTCACTGATCTTGCATTTCTGTAGTCTAAGTCGTTCAATTCAATGCTAGCTGCACAATGTTTCACATAGTTCTTTACTTGCTATATGAATATTTGTTTTATTTTTACTTTTTTATATATTGTAAGTACTTCTAAAACTTATACCGTACTTAGTTTTCGTTCCTCCCTCACATTTTAAATCTAAATGAAAAGAATGTGTGCAATAAAATTTTTGTTGGCTGATTATTAATAGTGTATTCTGAGAAAATACACATAAAATTTACCATTGGTAAAAACTAAAAATAAAGAGTCATGCTGCTAGTAAACAAAAAATATGTCATCATTCTGTTATTACTATAGTGGGTCATATAAATTATAATGTTTATTTTAAAAGAAAAATAGTTGGTGATAATGATACTACCCCCAAAAAATTATCCATGTTCACTTGTGAAAATTTCTACTATTTATCAGATGTTCTTTTGTTATATATTCACTAGTATTTAATTTACCATTTGTTCATTAATGGTGAGCTTTTTTTAACCCCTGTATTGATGTAAGTTACAGTATTGATTTCTCCAAATAGCTTAATGGGCTGTTTGAATTACTGGCAAACTCTACTGATCTTGTCTTGTTCTGTTTATAAGCCTCTTTTTAATCAATCTTTCAGATACTCAGCAGTCAGAAAGATTGCTACCAATCTCAGTTTAAAAGGATTTATGTGATTCAATGCCTAGGTGTAAAATGTCAAAGGCAAATTTGAGTACAGAATTTGATGGAGGCAATTCAATATTACTGTGCTTAAAAAGAGATTACTTGAAATACAGTGGATATGAATATGACAGCAGGAATCTGACTGGAAAATCACAACCTTAGCCAATTCTATAATGACATAGTAACTGAAGGACTATAGAGACAAGTTCAGGGCAAATCAATAATGTTGTACAAACAATACTTTTGAGTAATAATATAAACATAATATGTGAAAAATTGAAATCAAAGGTATGGCAGGTTTCTACTAGAAAACTAAAAGTATAATGTCAAGAGATGAAGAATTAATATTCTGATAATAAATGAATATTGTGAAATGCTGCATCCAACAGATCAGGAAAGAAGCAGCTTTTTGAGCTTTTAAAAAATTAGACACTTCTGAGGTGGAGGGGAGTAGAGGGGGAATCAAACATATGGTGATGGAAAGTGAGCTGATTCTGGGTGGTGAGCAAGTAATGCGATGTATAGACAATGTAATGTAGAATTGTATACCTGGAAACAATGTAATTGATATCAGTCAATTTCACCCCAATAAATTTAACAATAATAAAAATGAAAATAAACAATGTGAATACATAAGATAAAAATTTTTAAGTAAATAAAAATTAGACACATCTGAGATACAAATATGGACTCAAATAATTAAGATAAAATTTGACTCTAGTATATACTATCAAATTATATCTATATCACTTAGAAAAACATTTAACACATAAACTAGATCAATGGCTTTTAGAAAGGAATCATAATTACTAAACTGAAAATTAACAACACAAGGCAACATGCTACTCTAATGTTCTTGACTCAATGGAAAATTCTCTGCCACTTACTATTGATATTTGGGACCATCTGTAAAATAAGATGGTTTAAACTAGTGTTGTTTTATGGCTGCCAAGATCTTTATAACAGTAAATGTCTGTCATGAGTTTCACCAACAGTCCTGCTTTCTGCTAGAAACTATGAAGTAAGCAAAGGGACCACTATGTGCAAGATCTGTTTGTA
The DNA here is from genome assembly GCA_004027555.1 of Craseonycteris thonglongyai. Lineage (NCBI taxonomy): Eukaryota > Metazoa > Chordata > Mammalia > Chiroptera > Craseonycteridae > Craseonycteris > Craseonycteris thonglongyai. The sequence continues at coordinate 10,133 of PVKE010030577.1, forward strand.
CCTGTCATCCGGGAGGGAAAAGCATACCGTTGGCAGAGTGGTGCTCTTTTAGGCCCTTCTCTTCAATGCTTTATGCAGCTTCCTCTGAGTCATCCCATGAGTTTAGTGCCTGGGCATGAATCTAATCTCCAAAGTCAATTCTCTAGTTAAAATTCTTTTTTGAATAACATAGTTATGGAAATAGTCTAGGGTTTCATGTTTACATGAAATATGGTAGAGGCTACATTACACATCAAATGTTCTAGTGTGTGTCTTCCTTAAGATATTATTTTACTTAACACATAAGCTAACTGATCACCAGGGACTTTTTTCCTCTGAATAGTCATTGCTTGGAAAAGAGACATATGGTTGCATGCATTTAAATTCTTCATTAAAAATGTTTACAGGAGGGGAAAAGTACTATACTCTAAAATGGCAAGCACTACAGAGGGTTGCAGAATTCAGCTCCAAAGAGTTTTATATCATTACTTTAATACTTGGAAATAAACATTATGCCTAAATGTTGTTTATACAAACTACCAGTAACTTACTTTCCTGAGTAAGTATTTAAAATGGAAGTAGTCCCCAAACATTCAGTTTTCTAATTTATGTGGGATACAGGGAGAGAGTATATTTAACCATATAATTATACAGAATTTTTAAAGAGAAAACATGTTTTGTTGATGTTTTATTTTTTTAGTTGAAGAAATATAGATTATTTTATTTGGTTAGTCCTGTGGTTAAATAGAACTGTATTGGTTGTCATCTTTTAATTAATTTGATTTTGATTTTAAATTTAATTTTGATTAACGTACCGTCTACTTAACATTCACAGTAGTGGGTACAGACAGTGTTCAGTCAGAAGTGGGTATGGGTGTATGCTTCCTACCATCTTCTGCCTGGTCCAACCCTGCTCATACAAAAGTCAAAATATTAAGGAAAAATGACTAAGCTAGGTCAATAAATAAGCTAATTCAATAGCTCCTGGGATTCTAAAATCCCATATAGATTTAACAGAGAATCATTCAAATAAGCCAATTCACATAGAGGAAAAAAACAAACAAATGTGATTGAAATACTGACTGGTAAAATACTGAGATAGTATTCCTTTTTTTCTCAACACACCCCTCCCCCAGCAAATCCAGAAAACAAAAAGCAAAACAAAAAAATGCCAAAGTTTTGTTTTTCAGTTGAAAAACAAAAAGCAAAACAAAACTATGCCAAAGTTTTAGGTACAAATTTTCAAGTGCTACGCTACATAAGCACTTGAATAATAAAATATGAAAAGGGAGCGCTAACCTGGTTTAGAGTCTAACTCGTGTTCACATTAGCATGGGGATTAATAGCAATAAGTTTTTCCCTCTTGGAATTTATGGTACCAAATAAAGAAATATTTCTTGGTAGTTAGGGACATACTAAGGGTATGCTATTAATTGAAGTACAGTTTTTACCATTCATGTTGCCTATCCATAACCTTTAGAAGTAACAGTAAGCTCCTATGTTACCCTAGACATAGTTCTTCTTAGACTTTTTAGACTTAATAAATATCTGTAAATTTATTTTGGTCCCCAGATTGAGCTCAGTAGTCATGCCAATATTTCTGATGTCACAGCTTTACAATATAGGTCTTTGCCAACTTAGTTCTTCATTTCAAAATATTTGAATTGTTTAGCATGACGTCCAAGGTCATTTATGACTGTTGAAAAAACAAACTAGAATGTTCCTCATTTCAGCTCACTAATGTTTTCTACAATCTCGCCAAATAAAATCACAACCTTTTTTTCATGTCTTTGTTTCACAAAATTAAAAAAAACAACAACAAAAGAATATAAATATATATATATATATATATATATATATATATATATATATATAGTAGGAAAGATGAGCAAGGTATATAAATAGGAAGTTAATAAGAGAACTGCTTCTACCCTACCTGAACATGCACACAGACACACACAGATACACACAAACACACACACCCTTTCTCTAAAGAAAACAAGACAACACAATAATAAATTAACCTTTGCTACTGTTATCATTTTGTTTTATAAACTTTAAAAATTTTTTAACTTTTTGACTCTTCTAATAACACTTAGCTTAAAACATAAACATGTTTTACAGCTGCACACAAATACTTTTAATATACTTAATCTATAAGCTTCTTAGTATATTTATTTTACATTTTAACCTTTTTTTGTTTAAGTCTAAGACACAAACACATACATTAGCCTGGGCCTACATTATTACATACATTATTAGCCTGGGCCTACACAGGGTCAGGGTAGTCTTTATTGCTGTTCTCCACTTCCACACCTTCTCCCACTGCAAGGTCTCCAGGGGCAGTGACACACTTGGAACTGTTGTCGCCTATGATAACAATGCCTTCTGGAATCTCCTGAAGGACCTGCATGAAGCCCTTCTTGGTGAGGTGTCACTCTTTTCGGAAATATGTCCAGGAATTTGCTTGGTTTGTTTCTTTTATTTGTCATAGACCTGCTTGTAAGCAGGTAACGCACTGTGAACAGTCCTTTCTATTAATGAAAACCTTGTGTTGTTGGGGTCTATGACTTCAAAATTTTTAAGGAGCTTGCTGAGGTGTCCAGAAGCTTCTGCTAACTTTTTTATTGAGAATTTTCTTGCGAATTTTTTTTTTTTCTTTTGCAGTTTCCTTTTCTCTTGCCTCTTCTTCAGCTATGCATTCCCATTCGAATACCAACAACTCCTTAATACTCAAATCCCAGGAACTACCTCTAGGACCTCTTCAATATCATTGTCGTCCACATCCAGGTTAAAGTTATTTGCCATTTCAACCAAAGCCTTGATGATTTTTGCAACCTCTTCTTGGCAAATCCTTTGGTGTCATGGGCTTTGAAGTCTATCAGGGGTGGCAAACCTTTTGGCGATTGAGTGTCAAAGTTTATGAAATAAGAGTATACTCGCTCGACTCGCGTGCCAACCCATCGAGTGAGATAGAGGTATCGATTATTTTTATGTCTATAAGAGCATAAACAATAATTTTTTAAACGGTATTCACAGCTCTGCATGCCGAAATAATTGCTCCACGTGCCACTTTGGGCATGCGTGCCATAGGTTCGCCACCCCCGCTCTAGGTGATAGAATTTTTCACCTCTATTATCTTTTTTTTTTTTTTAATATATTTTTATTTACTTATTTTTGACAGAGAGAGAGAAAGAGAGATACAGAGACAGAGAGAGAACTGAACTGGGGGAGCTCCCAGTTCAGCACATGATTCCACACGGGCCGGGGCCGGGATTCGATCCCTGGTCCCCGGCACTGCAAAGTGAGCGCTTAACCCACTAAGCCACCCCGGCTTCCCCTACCTCTGTTATCTTATGGGATCACTGTCGTATACGTGGTCCATCATTGACTGAAATGTCATTACGTAGTGCATGATTGTATTGTTTTTACATTGACAGGCAATTTACTTGTCTAGGTTCACTCTGTAAGATCTGTGTGAATCTTCTGTGGGCAGTTATTAAAATTTCAGTTAGGTTCTCTACATCTTTGCTATGTTAGTTGGGTCTGTCTTATGAATGCATTATTGAGGGGTTAGGCTGAGCTTGGCCTGAATACATATACAGAACTAGGCAATGTCTTTCTTTCCCCCAAACTGTCTGTCTAGCAGAGACTCTTTTCGTATGGTAATTCTTCTGGCTAAAACGATGAGTTTCTCTCGGGGTTTTAAAACCCACATGTCATGTTGCTCTGTTACTGGGATCTTCTCAAGGCTAAGTTGGGAGAGAGAAAAATACCAATGGTTGTTTTACTCCCCTTCTGTTTATCTGTAGAATTTTTTGCCTGGTAGTTAGGTATTGTTTTTTGTGTTTTGTTCAGAATTTTAATTTTAATCAGAGGGATTGATGGATCCTACAGTATGATGCCACCCTACTAGAATGAACCTCCTTCCTCCTTTTAGGATTAAAAAATAAATAAATGATAGACTATTTCTACAATTGGAGCATTTAAATCAACTGAAATCTAGATTGCCAGGCTGTAAGTCTATTAATTTTCCTCAAATGACCTATTTTGTTCTCTGCTTTAACCTGAATTTGAAACTGTTGGGCAAATCAGAACTATTTATGGCTCCTACATGCCTATTTTTCCAATCTTTTAATGTCAAGGGAACCAGAAGAACTCCTCTGTGATGATGCTTTTGCTAATTCTTTAATTCAGATTTTCTCTTTGATGATTTAATGAATCCTAAATAGAAAAATGTATTATTGTTTTGAACAAGGATTGCTTTTTTGCATTGTCTGCTATTTGTTTTGCCTTTTTGCTTTAGGAAGCAGCCAGTTCACCAGTGGGGGCTGCCTTCTCTTTCACACTTGATTGTGTTTATTGCTACTTACTGTGGGCTGCTCTCTTTCATTAAATTCTTAGTAATGGACTGACAGCTTACCTCACAGCCAAAATCTACATTAAATGCTTCATTGGTTTGTCAGATACTTATTGTACTCTGCCTTACAACTTCTTAGCTGACCTTTTTGCAATGGCTATTACTGCAGCGACTGGCTGCACGTAAATATAACCTGTCAATCCCCATCTTTTTCCACCCCCACCCCCAGGATTAACAGTGGTTTCTTTTGCCTTCCTAGCAATAGCTGCCTTCCTTTGACTGAAGACCTAAAACTTGCCCCTCCCCCACCAGCTCTGGTGGCTGCGTCACATATGATACTTATTCTCCCAATACCCCAGCCCCCCACTCCCCCAATCACCCTCATTGACTCAAAATCATTAATCTGCATCAGAATATAACAGCTCTGGAGGAACTAATATACTCACCCAAAGGACTATGAGGTCTGGCTAATATGTACCAGCTGGAAATGGAGGAACACGTAGGAGAAGATGTTGATAGGATTGGACCAGAGAAGGGAGACTATAAGGCTGGGTATGGAGCAATGCATTGGCAGCACTCTTCTGTGACTCATAGTTTAATGTCCTGGCAGGAACACTAGGAGTTGGCCTTAATATGCTGCTAGGATGGCTCCGTGAAACTTGGACACAGTGATGTGTGGTTAGAGATACTAGAACTGTTTGGTAAAGTATTAAGAATGGGATCTGAGAGCCTGAGGGGGGAAACAGTTAGATTGGGTTTACTCTGTGAGTACAGAGAACCCACTCACTGACTAGATTTCTCAGAAGGGCCAGGAGGAAACGTCCTTCACTGAGGCATCAAGAAATAAAGATACTGGTGAGTACCCGTTTTTGAAAAGCTTGCTGGGAATTATTATCCCCTAATATCAATGACAGTAAGAGATGTTGCCATTTAACTAGGCTCTTTCATAGTAGTTGGATAGATAGGATTCTAAAACAGTAGAGGGTCAGATGGAAGAATATACCTGATGGCAGCAAGGTAATAATATAGGCAGCAATTCAGAGTGCTAAGCAGGATGACTTGACTTGCAGGAACCTGTGTTAATGGCTCATCGAGTATTGTGTTCCTAGGAATGTAATAGAGGGATGACTGACTTGGGTTTTGCTTGACTTGTATAGCCTAAAAATAATAATAATAAAAATCATACTGTTTACGAGCAACACAAACATTACCTCTGTATTTAGAACATAATCACAGTATTTTTTTTTGGTAGTTATTTTTTAATATATTTCTGGAAGACACAACTCCAAGTTGAAGAGAAAGTATATTGTAGTTTCTGTTGGGAGGAGAGCATGCCCATGTAGAAGTGGGAGTAACATGGGGAAACAAACTGACAGATATCTCTGGATTTTCTCTTTCTCCTCCTGTTGAATATAATCTCTAACAATTTACTATGTAAGAGTAATACCAATTATTAATAAAAATGTAATGGGAAAAATTAATTTATTCACAACAACATCAACAACAATTACCACAATATTTAAAACAAAACAAAATGTCCAGGATTTATGTAAAAATAATTATAGAACTTTATTGAAGAGAATCAAAAGGAAACCTTCCTTGATGAAAAGCCTCAATATTTCAAATACTTAAATCATCCTCAAATTAATAATACATTTAATTACATCCTATTCAAGACCCCATTTTTTAAAGCAAATTTATATCATGATTATTAATTTTATTAGGAATAATGACCATTTCCCATTGATCAATGGCCCCCACACATGGTCTCAAGTTCTTCCATGGATGGTTCTCAGGAGAACTTCAAAAGCTAAGGGAAGCTGCCGCTGATGATCTCAGCTGGGGCTAGCAGCTGCTGCTACCTAATGCCTCCTGTTTCCTTTCTTCCCAAGTCTCCTGCAAGTACATCTCATGGGAGAGTCTCAGAAGCTATGGGGAAAAGGATTCCAATTACTAGTTTCAAGCTTTTCTTCTGCAATGCAGAAGATACTGTAGGTAGAGCAGGGACGATGTCAAGGGGAAAATAAATAAATTAGCCCACTGTTCTACCTCTGAAAATCCTGTTGTGAGAATGTGGCAGGTTGCGTTTTCTCAAAACTGTCACAATAATGTATCCTATCACACATACTTTAACAAAGTGACTTAAATACTTCCCCTACAGTGGAAGTTATGTAACTTCTGAAGCTGGGTCCTAAACTGTGATATAGTTTCCACCTGGCTCTTTCCAGCGGCTCATGCTTAGCCTCCAGCCACCATGTTGTGGGGAAGCTTAAGCTTCCACACGTGAGGCATGCTTTACTGGAGATTGTCTGCAATTGACAATGATACATACTGGCAGATGTTTACCTTTCCCTTTGAAGTCAAAAGGACTTGACTTCAAGTCCCCTCTGTCCTTAGCATATGAGTATGTGCCTTCCTTGGGATCCTGCAATGAGGATATAGAGACCTATGTGGTCTGAATTGTTAACCTTGGGATATCACTGCATCATGGATGCAAGCAATGTTGTATTTAAGCGCTCTGGTAGCAAGACATTTTTACAAGGTTTCATAAGTCATGCTGACTTCCCACGTTGTGAAATCTTTAACGGTCTCCTCTCAAATCTGGCAATTATTATCATAAAAACCTTTCTTTCTTTGTGGGCATCCAGAAAAAACTAACTGAAGGAATAAGCCTGAACTTGATAACTTTGTCTCCAGTTTCCCTGTTTATATGTTTGGCCTTAGAAGGTCTCATAGAGTTACTTTGTCTTTGTATAACCTCTTGGCTTCTCATAATGTTTCACACTTGCTTATTAGCCCTGGAGAATTTTCTAGGTGATTCTAGGCAATTCCAACATTTTACAACTAGAGAGAGTTACCCTGAAATTCCATATATCCTATAAAACAAACAAACATAAACAACAACAACAGATAAGAGGAGTTCCTAGTAACAGATATCAGTCCTATCTATAAGTAAGGAAATAAATATAAGATGGGAGAGGCCTGTATCAGCAGTATCTAGGAAGAGATGAGGAGTAGAAGTGTGTGCACAAAATGTGCCTAAAACTCAAACTTTTGTTGAATGAATAAAATGAAATATCCACTTCGTTCATATATCTACTCTAGATATACAATGTAGAGCAAGCTTGTCCAGCCACAGCCCATGGGCTGCGTGTGGCCCAGAATGGCTTTGAATGATGCTCAACACAAATTTGTAAACTGTCTTAAAACATGAGATTCTTTGAGATTTTTTTTTTTTTAGCTTGTATGCTATCATTAGTGTCAGTGTACTTTATGTGTGGCCCAGAGAAGCCAAAAAATTGGATACCCCGATATAGAGCATACCTGTCATTCTAAAATCGGCTCTTAGAACATTTATAGATTTGTTTTACTCGTGTTTTAAACAAGCGTTCCTAAAGTTTGATGACGCTAAAGCTTAAATGTTAAGACATTGATTTTCATGTGCATGTACAGTTAGTATTTATAAATGTACAATGTAATATGTAAAATGTGGCTTAAGAAACAAAATAATAGTTTAAAAACTGAGTGCCCTTCCCTCAAACTTCACACCTGCATACTCCATTCTGTCCAGCAGAAAAACTTATGTGTTCCATTCCTACTCAGAGTTTTACTAAGAGTTCAATTACTGGTTCTTCAATTCACAATACAACACTCTTCCCCTGAACCTTTCGGCCCTTCAGCACTTCTGTCCTTCTCTGACATCTTAGATTTACCTTGATGTAACAAATTAGTTTTACAATTCTGCTCCATGAGTTCAGAACTGTTCCTAGTCAGTGCTTGTCACTCATAGCACCAAAAGCCTAACGTGATAGATTGAATGGTGCGTATTATATTGAAAGCTAAAGTGGTCATTTGAAAGATAAATGCCAGAAATCATTATACTGTTACTGGGCTAAGGATTCAGCTGCTTGCCACTCATAAACCGGTAATCTAAGGATGGTAAAAAGAAAAGTGGGTTTGCTTAAAATGTCAACATTTTGTGAGAATGACGGACTCTTGTCCAAAAAGTCATCTTCCCCCTTCTTAGGAAGATCAGAAGGCTTTATAGGAAGTAAGAAGAGGCAGAACAAAGGAAAAGGGGAGAAAGGTGACCTTGGGCAAAGAAGTTTGAAGAGTGGGATCTCTGGTTGATAACTTTGAGTTAATGTGAACAGATTTCTGAGGTAGCCTGCAATCTTGAGGAAACAAATTGTTAAGGCTAGTCATGCTATAAATCAGAGAGGCAGGCATTCAATCTTGAGGTAAACAGAGTCATTGAAACTGGAACGTATAGGGTCTTGAAGTAAACGAAGTCTGAGACTGGTATGCTTAAAGCTGACAAGAGGGGAGGGGAGCAAAGAATAGAAAACACTTAAACTGTTTTAAGCTAAATTACATTGACAAACGAAACTAAGTAAACTTAGAGTGTTAAATCTTGACAATAGAACATACAGGGCCACACTTAACATTACCTCAGATACCCTTTAAAAAGAAATAATAAATTAAGATAATTAGAAATTTTGTCATAAGAATTCAGATCAACAAAATTTATCATTTTTCTATTTATCAAAATTTCTTGACATTTTTATATTGAAAATGGTCAAATCTTCAGAATGGTTAACATTTCACAACATTTGCTTTATTCTTTTTTCTTTCTTAGTTCCTGTTGTTTCACTAGAACTTATTTCTGATTACTTCAGCATATATTTCTTAAGTATAAGGACGTTCTTGTACATAATTATAGTATTTTATCACATCTAAGGAAATTAATGATACTTCCATAAAATCATTTAATAGTCAATGTAGTCCAAATTTCCCTAACTATTTTCCAAATAAAATTTCCTTTCTCAAGCACTTTTCTTCAAAGAAATATTGTGGGGAGAAAAAAACCACCTGTTTAGTGAGAACTTGTAATGTTGTCTGGATTGTATTTCTATCCTTATTTCTCTTACATGATGGTATTTTCATCCATTTTCTATATAGAATTATGACAAGGTGACTCTAAGGTGGCTATGATGTGTGTGTGTCACCCTTTGTGCAGGACTATCTGTGTATTAACTATCTATATAGGGAGGCTTGAAAG
>PVKE010030578.1:0-19529 GCA_004027555.1 Craseonycteris thonglongyai
CTGTCTCTGTCTCTCTCTCTATCTGTCAAAAAGTAAAATAGAAATAACTATGCACTGAAGACAAAAAGATAATTTCTCTCTATAAATGTGAAAAGATAAAAAAAAAAAAGAACTCTAAAATTGAAGTTGGCAGTAATATTTAATTCATATATATATATCTTGTTTGTTTGTTTATTTTCTGGTTTTAGAAGGCCATGCCATCTGGTGTATTTCTAACACTGAGATCTAAAGGCTTGTGGCATCTGATGGCTTCCTTCCTTCATTTCAGTGAGGAACCAAGTTTGCCCTTGCTCCTATTTCCTTTGGATGTGTCAGTTGGCTTTTACTGGGTGAAAGCAACGTACATCAGCTTTCCCTGCTGCCACTTTTACAAAACTTTGGGTGTGAGCAAATATAGATAAATAAACATGTGGTTTAGGTTTTATATAATAGAAATACATACAGAAAGTAGATCAACAGGATGTAAGCAAATTCTTCTTAAACACGTGTGTCATGTCCAAGGGGAGAATTAAAATATTTTAGTCAAAGCTTAATTGGTATGTCATAGATGAGGAAACATAATGTGGCATTACCATGGCAAATATGGGACCAATGTTCCTCCTTCTATGGAAATGACCTTTTCAGAACAGTTTGCTCTTAAAAATGGAGCACCTAGAACATAGGCTAGAAACAAACAAACAAACAACCTTTCTGCATAACAAAATAGGGAGATTCAGTGCCTGCTATAGACAGGAGAAAGAGTAGAGAAAAGGAATTTGAAAAAAGAAACAAAACTTGAAAACCTCAGTTCTTAAAAATATGTGTACCCCAATGTTCATCGCAGAGTTATTCATAGTGGCCAAGAAATGAAAACAACCAAAATGCCCCTTGGAAGATGACTGACTAAAAAAGCTGGGGCACATATATACAATTAAATATTACTCAGCAATAATAAAAGGTAAAATTCTGCATTTGTAATAACACGAATGGAACGTGAGGTCATCATGCTAAACAAAATAAGCCAGAGAGAAAAAGCTAAGAACCACGTGACATCACTCATATGTGGAATATAAAACTGAAAGCAAAAAAGAAACAAAATCTCATGGACAGAGTTTAGTGATTGAGGAAAAAGAAGGAATAGGGTGGGAGAGGGGGGAGGGGGAACTAAATATATGGCGATGTAAAGAGTTGTATACCTGGAACTAATGTAATTTTTACTAACCATTGTAACCCTGATAAATTGAACAACAACAACAACAAAAACAAACAAACAAACAAAAATCAAAAAGAAAAGACAGAAATAAACCAACAAATGAGTATGCTGGATGGCTGGAGCCAATAGGCATGGATGACCAGTGAAAATTTTCCAAGGCCAGGTAATCTCAAAATACTTGAAACTAAAATGTCTACTATTTTGCTTTTTACATATTTTGTCTTGTGTTATAGCCACATCTGAGGTTCTCTAACCTTCAATAAAAGATCCTAAAGACAAAGAGCCCAATGCAAAATAGAGTTGCCTTCATGAGGTTCAAAGCAATGGTAAAATTAAAAGTTCTCTAATTCTGTTGAAGAAAGAAATTAGAGGCAGGAGTGTGAAGGAAAAAAATCAATCAAATCCACAAAGTGACAGAGGGAGAGGCTTGAACCTTCCTCTGAATGAGAGATGGCAGCTCAAACCTATTTTTGTTGATTATTACAGAACTATTTGACCTAACTAACATCTGAATTATATATACATTGAGCATCATTATAAACATTTTCTAAATGTAAATGAGAGAAAAACTAGATCAATATACTGCACCAGAAACATCATTGGATGAGATTTAGATAATATGGATGTTGAGACTCTGCCATCAATTTTCTTAATGACTTTGACAAAGTTATTTATGTTCTATGATCTCCAACTGTAAAGTAGGGACATCTGACTAGGTGTTCTTTCAAGTCTTGAATTTCTAAAGGAGTTCTGAAATGTGTCAACTGTGGTTAATTCTTAATATGACACAATCCAACTATCATTCACAGGTTATTTCTGTCTCAACATTCTCTTCACAGATTTTCCATTTTCTTTCTAGTACTTATATTCAGGATAAGAGAGTGGTCAGGAAACATGCATTGAGAAGAAACAATACTCTATTTTTTTTCTCTTATAATAGCAATGGGTCAGTCTATGAGAGTGATCCCTAAATGGATAAAGCTGGCAAAACAGTATTTGATTTCATGTGCTGCATTACCTCGTAGCCATCATATCTAATGGGTGTCCCAAAATACACACAAGAAGTAATTCTGATAGAAAACACAGATTTATAATAAGAAATTGTAATTTTTTATTGATTCACAAAGTATACAGTATAGGGTTATGTATGGGATAGCATATCAGGTAAATGGCCTCCACGGCTTTATAAGCATGAAGATGCAAATATTTCATGAGAATATGTTGTAGAGAGCTTCTCGAAATATCCAATTCTTGACCACAGTGCCGAATTGATGTCCCTGGACTCTCAGAAACACTCTCACAAACTGCTTCGATGTTTTGTGTTGAACGACTTGTTGAAGGATGGCCAGAGTGTTTAAGATCACTAATTAATCCAGTCTCCCTAAATTTTTTAATTAATCTCTTCACAGTTGATGAAGTTAAATCACTATTCTGACCAGATTTTGTACAAAAATTGCAAACTGTAGATGCCAAACCTTCATTATTTTAAAAATATTGCTCAACAATGAAAATGCGTTGTTCTTGCATGTAGCGCTCCATTTTTAATAATTCTGAACTGTCAGCTGTCACGTTGTCTTTTTTTTCGTTGGCAACACTTTACCTCACAAATGACGCAAAATTCAAATCTTGCGTGAATTTCGGGACACCTGTTATGTGAGGGTGAGTGAATTTTTGTGAACAATGGCCAACCTCTAAGACTGGGAGCTGAGCAGCTTGACTCTACCATAAAGACATCTTACTTGGACATTTGTCTCCATAGGTACCCCTTTCCTCCTCTGCAGCCATAATTCCCTATTAATGTGGAGCCTTCTGCAGGCTGGCTCAACAAATTCTGCTCATTCAAAGAGACATCAATCTCCTGGCTGCATGTACCTTTCCTCCGAAGACTGTAATTTGATTGTTTTCATGCTGTGAATTGATAGATGGCACATTCAGAGGGGTACTGTGATTCTGAGCACAAGTGGAGGACTCTAATGGTCCTGTCTTTGTCTGATATGAGAAAACTATTATTATCATGCTCTCTTTTCTACTGTTTTCTATATTTTCCCCTTAATTGATGAGAAGCTTAACACTGGTAAACAGGTTGCAACATCTCTGTCTAGGCTAGGTCTGTAGGGTTCCACTGCTTGTTAAAGGAGGTATTGTGTGAGGATCAAGGCAAGGAACAAAGAATTTGATAGCAAATAAATATAGTTTATATCTAGTTTTGCTACTAGCTGTGTGACCTTAGATGAAACACTTAGCTTCTTTAAACCCAGTGTCTGTTGCAGCAAATCACGCAATTATGGCACTTGCTTCATAGGGTACTTTTTGAAGATCAGATTAGGTAGTATACGTACAGTGTTCGGAACAGTGCCTGCCACAGAGTAACCATCAATTAATACTAGTCATTATTAGTTTGTCTTCGCGTGGATGCTACCGTTCTATACAGGTAAATTATGGGATGGCATCAAAACTTGGAATATACAGATATTTGTTAATATGTGCTACTTTCCTGTGGCAATATATATCTTATTCCCTATCTCTTAGTATCCACTTGCCCCAAGCTGAGTCAGAAACTTATTTCTTAGAGTCAGTTACATGCTTGATATTGAATACTAGGTTGTTTGATTGTCTAACGTGGCAAGTTTTAAAGAAGCATTTACTCACATGCCCAAGTCTTTGAACATATCATATAAAATGTAGGTCTCTCCCAATACATCTTCTTTGACCTATTCAAATCCATCCAGTGTTCACTATTTCATCCTCTGAATGCCTGTCCTTAACTAAGTGAAGTATTTTATATGCCTAAATACTGTTATCAGAATGGCTGGGTTCCTTTAACAAGTTACTTAGTCCTCAGGTACTATTTCTCCATTGCATAAACTATTTTTGTTAATTATACTTACTGCATTTTAATGCAGCTATACCTTTTATACAGTTGTCTAAACTTGATGTTCTTAAAGATCATGAGAAATGCTCATCCTTGAATCACCTATGCCAGTGTATCATAGGCACTAAATAAATGATAGTTTAATATATCACCGTTGAAATAGACCCAGCTATAAAAATCTTTAAAAACCTCAAGTCTTAAGTTTTAATCCAATCCCCTACTTTCTTCTAGGGCCTTTGTATTTTCTATAATGTGAGTAAAGGAAGACAATGTGCACGCATTTTGTTTGAAGGGGAAGTCAACATGACTGTACGAATAAATGGTTATGCTTAAAAAATTCTAGGATTGTGATTTATCGTGTCTGGTAAAAATACCCTTGCCATCAAAAGCAAAATAAAGTTATCGAATCATAAAATATTTGAGCAGAAAGGTGCTTTCAACTTTGCCTTTCTCAATATCTCTCATGCTAATAGTATCAGGATCAAGTATGATTGGGTCACAGTGTATTTGTATGGGGTCCAAGAATTTACATTTAACATTTTCTCTCAGTGGTTTATTATGCAAGATATTAGAGAACTCCTTATCTGGTTCAACATAGTCATGATACAGATGAACACATAAATGAGACCCAGGAATGAGAAGATGTTTAGCTGAGATTACCTTCCCTAATCTATTTCCATTGCTATTCGGTAGAATTTGGCCAATAGAAATTACAAAATCGATCCATCTTGTTATGTCAATTGCCTAGTGTGAGATGATCTGTCAGATCACATGGTCTGGACACCAAAAGTCAGGAAAGACTCCCCAATCAACCTTTCTTAGGATAGCAAGCAAATAACAGAAGTCAGTGTCATATAATGACTACACCTTCTCTAGCCATTTAAATCAATGTCTTTAAGGGAAACACACACACTTCAAGTTTTGAAAATAAAACACAAAATTTTGTTATTGGATTACATCATCTCTTTATCAGACAGGCCTATTTGCTCATAAATCTTTGGATGATATGCTATGCTTATGTCCTCACTCTGAAATCCAGCTCTCAGCAGAGATACTTTATACAATGTGACCTCCCTGAGGATATTTCTCTGAGTTCTGCTCTTACATTTTCTTTAAAACTTTTCAGCCTAAAAATAATTACAAGGCCTGACGGCAAGTCAGAAAAAAATGTGCACTTGAAATTATTTTTCAAGGAAAATCTCTTTTGATTGCAAGGTTTAAACAGCTCACAATAAAGTGATGAGTAGCAAATACACATTTCAGAATCAGACCTCTTCTCAGACCTGTCTCTAGGAAATCTGAATCTGAGTGCACAGAACACGCTGCCTTCCCTCAAGACTCTTTTTTTTTTTTTTTTGGTGAAGTTATTTTTCCTGTGATTTGCCAGCTTTCCTTCCTTCCTTCCTTCTGTCTTTCCTTCCTTCCTTCCTTCTTTTCTCTTTCTCTCTTTCTTCTCATTTTTTATTCATTCTTCCTTTCAGAGTGACCTCTTCCTTTAAGAATGAAGTGTATACATTTTTTTTAAGAGGCAATTCACAAAATTTAAACTTAACCATTTTAGAATGAACAATTTAGTTTTATTTAGAACATTTACAACATTGTGCAAACACTACCTCTATCTAGTTCCAGAATACTTCTATCACCCCAAAAGGAAACCCTCATTCATGCCCACTAAGTGTTTGCTTATCATTTCTTCCTGTGCCCCAGTTCCTGGTAAATGCCAATCTGGTTTTTGCTGCTATGGATTTACTTATTACCGATTTTTCATATAAGTGAAATCATACTATAAGGGAACTTTGGTGCCTTGCTTCTATTATTTAGCAGAATACTTTTGAGGTTTATCCATACTGTAACTTGTATTAGCATTTTATTCCTTTTTATGGCTAAATAATAGTTCACTGTATGTGCATGCCACAGTTTGTTTATTCTTATATTAGTGATCATCTGAGTAGTTCCCATTTTTTGACTATTGTGAATAGTACAGCTGTAAACATGTGAATACACCTGTTTGATTGAGCACTTGTTTTCAATACTTTTGTATATACATCTAGCAATGGAATTACTGGGTTCTCTGGTAATTTTATATTTGTCTTTTTGAGGAGCCCTAAACTGTTTTCCACAGCACATGAACTATTTTATGTTCCCGCCAGGTGCAAAATACAAGTGCTCCAGTTTCTCCACATCCTCCCTGACCTGTGATTTTTTTCCTATTATAGCCATCCTAGTGCATTTTCCTAATGACTAATGATGTTGAATACCTTTACATCAAACTTCTCCTTTTTATCACACATTCTTCAAGACTGTCCCCTGCATATTTTTCCAATTCACCTCTCATCTTTCCCCCAGATTCTGTGCAATATGTCCTATCCCTATCCCTATCTAGTTGCAGCCCTCTCAATGGACCATGTTCTCTTTTCCCTCTGTACTGTATAGTATTTCCTCCACCTGGAATATATTTGTGTATTTTTTCTCTGAATTTATTAATTCTTTCAGACTCTTCTCAGTTCAGGTTATATATCCTTCAGGTTTGTGTCAGTTTTCTTTCCTATAAATTATATCTCCCTTCACTTAATAATATCATGTTGATTATGCTGTTCTATATTGTCTTTGTCTTTCTCCACTTCTTGCTTTCTTTATTAAACTAGTTTCTTCCTCTTTAGATTTAAACTTCTAAAGGGAAGAGTTGTCCTCTTCCCTTTATGTAACCACACATCCCAAATGTGACCATGGCACTGTCATCTTTAACACTTCAGATGTTTTACATAATCCTTAAGAATGACCAAATTCTGAACATGGCTTAAAATGATTTGACTGTTCAAACCACAAATCCCTTACTGTTTTCCACCTCAATTTCCCTTCCTGCCTTCTCCCCCTTTTCTCTCTCTCTTAATCTTACTCACACTTGCTCTCCTCAACAAATGCTTCATTCCTTTCAGTTCCTTCAATATCTCTTGCCCCTCTATTGTTTCCCCATTACTGTTTCCTAAACAGAATGCCCTCCCACATCCCACCTCCTACACAGCTGTTTAACAATCTTTACATTTTAATGTGTACTACCTCAGGGATGCATCTCCTGAAATCCTAGACTAAACTAATTTCCTGTTACTATTCTCTCTCATAGTTCTGCATGAATTCGGTTTACTTTTAAGATCCTCTCTTGAGAAAAACCTGAAAGTTAGGCAGCAACCAA
This sequence comes from Craseonycteris thonglongyai, assembly GCA_004027555.1. Classification (NCBI taxonomy): domain Eukaryota; kingdom Metazoa; phylum Chordata; class Mammalia; order Chiroptera; family Craseonycteridae; genus Craseonycteris; species Craseonycteris thonglongyai. Next base: position 7,255 of record PVKE010030578.1, read on the forward strand.
ATTACAAAGAGCTACATAGTTTTCTTCCCTTTGGGTTATGGAATCCAGGGCACAACACTTGACACACTGAAATAAAACAATAATCAAACTATATAATTCACCTCAAGCATGTTCTCAACAGGTATGAGGTATAATACAAATGCCAGGTAATACTATAATTCTGTCCTGACTCCATTTGTCAAACTGCTCTTTGCACATGCAGAATACAATTAGTGCTTCCCCAATGGCAATGTTGGGGATACACCATTAATTTAATAATAAGTTTAAAATTCTAACTTATTTATTTGACTTCTGTTGAACCCATCACCAACTATTTACGGAGCGTCTAAAAAGAAATTAGAAGAAACATGTAGTTATTGAAGACAGACTTAAAGATTTATTACATCAGTGAAACAATTCAAGTAGCTTTTGAAAAAATAGCTTCATCTAAAAAGTCATTCATTTAGGTTATGGGATTCTTGCAATGCACACACTAAGAAGCACTTAAAGAAACCACAAAGCAAACAACAAGAGAGAATTTTATACTAACGGTCTGGAAAGTAATAATCTGCAGACAGACAGAGAAGATCAAGGTGCACATTCAGTTCACCATCGCTCCCTCTGCCACCAAATATCAGCAGAAATGGGGAATGAGGTCAGAGTTCTTTTCAAGTAGCATGTGACTCTGTCAGATTGTTCTTCCATAGACCTGGTGGTCTTCAAGAAAATCATCTGGCCCTGTACTGTGTGTCCCTGGCCCAACTCTCATATGGTGGATTAGAAAGAGATAAAAACTGTTTTTGTCCCTTATGCAGTTGATTAAGGTTTATCATTTTTCTAGTCTATTGGTTTCCTCCCATAACGAACAGCACTATCCTCTCAATGATTGTGACTAGAAAATTACAGGAACTCACATAGGCCAAATTCCTACCAGATTATAAGACTGCCTAAAAAAGGAGGCAAGTATATACTGTTCACTAACTATTTGAAGACATCACTCTCAGTGATTATCAACAAGAGTGATCCACTCAAACAACACAGTAAACCTATATGATAGAAACTATGCTATTGTCACAAGTCAGTAAAGAGAGCTTTAGAGAAGTTATATAATAATACAAAGTTTACACAGCTTCTTTGAGACTTTCGAACCCAAGCATATCATAGAGGGAGAACAAATGAAGTCCTGATAAATTCATGGTTGAAGAACTCTGAAGTTATTATTTTGAAAAGAATTGTAGATATTTAAAGTGATAGTAAGATTTTGAAAAGAAAAAAGTAATTGGCTTGAGTCTTTGTCTATGTATTTCTTTTCTGGCCCACTGGAAAATACATTTTCAATATGAAAGAAGTCACCAACACTGAGCTAACATTATATTCTGACAAAAAGAACTAAAATACACTTAAATCAAAAATGCACTTAAATCATGAACACTTTACTATCCAATGACATATTATTGAAGAAGTTACTGTTAAGTACCTCTCTTTGAAGTAAATTCCAGACAATTTTCATGTTCCCACATCGCTTGGAGACATTTTTGAGAAAAGTGACTGGTTCTTAAATGTAACGTCTAGAAAAATGTTTCTAAGGTTAAACATTATTTCACAAAGATAACTTGCCAACAATTCACCAAAATACTTGAGTCAATTTCCTTTGCACACAGCTATAAAATGCTCATTTGAAAAAAAAAAAAAAGTTTCACAACAATGTGTTTGGATCCATTATAAAGCAAATAGATGCAAAACTGCATAACTGTAGATACTTTTCATTTTGGATTAAAACAATGCAAACTGCACACTGTGTTTAAATGTTTCGTATAAATATTTAGACTGAATATATTAATATTTACAGATCAACAGCTGCTCAAACAAAAACAGCAAATCTAATGGATTACATAGCTGAAGCTGCCAATCAGAATGGAGTTCACATTCACCACACATGGCTTACTTGTGTACTAGCCATTGGGACCAAAATGACTACTTTCAATCGCCTTCCAAGAAGCAATCAAAATGAAGTTACTTAGCTCATGTTTCCAGACCAAATGAAGTGTAGGCCAATTAATTTTATTCCCCAAACAAAATCCAGTTAGTACTACTGATGTGGAATAATGTTTGCTGTCATAATGCTGTGTGTGCCCATTTCAGTTGCATATACCTGTATACAAAAGCATTTCAATGGCATCAAAGTTTTCTATTCCTGTTCTATGTACAACTCAAAGCCTTGTAATTAAGGGCACTTGCAAACCCTTAGGGATCATGAATTGACCATCTCCCTTTGTGAGCAATTGAGAACTTTATGACCCAAATGCAATTATAACTCAGCAGAAATTTGAATCTCCCATGGGGAAGCTGGTGAGTGGCCGTCAGTCAGTTAGTAGAGGCATCCATAACATAGGTATCCCAATTCAGTTATATTCTTCTTTACTATTCATTCTGCTCATATAACATTTGGGAAGTGATGAAAATTGAGTTTCTTTGTAAAAAAATGAGTGCCAACTGTTAATGCCAGTAATAAAAATCAGGAGAAAATAAAGCTATACTTTTAAGTAATGATACTCTAACAAGAAATAGTAGCACCTTCCCCTATTCTCACTACCACCACTACAAGACAGGGAATCATAAACTATTGTGGCATTAAGTTGATTATTCCTAAAGGTGGTAGAGTGTATTCCTCATAAATGGCAAAGTTATAATTAATATGATTAAATAAAAGTATAACTATTTCATTTTATATAACATTTCCTTCAGGGATAATTTTTAGATCTGGCTATTATGGCTTAGTCAAAGGAGAAAGTGATTAAGTTAGACTCTTACAAAAGGCACAATGCATTAACTCTTTCAAGTCCTCTGAGTATCTTTTAAATCATGAGACAATATATTAGAAGTGATTATTCTTACTCACTTGGGTTTTAGCTACATTCCATCTGATTCTGAATATAGAAAATGCCAGATTTAGTTCCTTTACCCCCAAATAATTATTTTATCTCTTTTTTCTTTTTTTATTTGATCTAAGGAAAAGGTACTTTCTTACTTGGAACAAATACTAAAGAAAACAGTTATTCTCAGTAATAAACATATACAACTTTATGATGCTTTTCTTCTCATCCTGGAAAAGAAGAAATTTCAAAGCTACCCTGATACTGAAATTCTTTCTTTCATAGCCTTGTATTACTTTCACAAAGTATGCTTATAAATACATTCATAACTGCTATACCTTCATGTTCAATTCCCATGTTCACATAAAATCTACCTTTTATAATACTGACAAAATATATCTCCTAAGGTATCATTTTTTTTAATCACACAATTTCCCAGCTCACAAATTTTAATGGCCTACTAATGTCAACTCTCAGGGATTTAAACAGTTTGTTGTTATCTACTTCACTTTAAATAATAAGCAAACTCTTTGAATTATTTAAGCTCAAATGTTACCAACTCTGAAAAATGAAAGAGGGTCAGAAACTATAATTTATGTACCACCTTACTGCTTTGAATTGTGTGAGGTACAGCACAGATATCTCCTCATACAATCTTCCCAGTAACTCTGGGAGGCAGAGGAAGTAAATGAGACACAGCCAATTACCAGCAAGTGTCAACATTTGGGGTTGAACTAGTCCTTTAGACTCCTAAAGTGGTTTTGTATGCAAATTAAAGAAAAAAACTGGTCTGGAGATTTGTGAATAAGGTGAGCAGTTGCTGGGGGTAAAAGATGTCTATGTTTTATTCTCCTATCTCTGTACAATGAAGGTCTTGTGAACTGTTAATGTTTGACAATTGATGCAAGCCTATGCCTACACATGCACAAGGACGTGAATAACATTTTCAGCCTACATCAAACCCAGTTCTACTATATCTCTTCGAGCACAGAACTATGATTGCTGGTTAACTCTTGATTGCCAATGTCTAGAATCTCTGCTCCAAAAAGCTTGGCCTGCACCTAATGTGCACATGCTATTGAGAGCAACTAGTATTGCTTCAAGGGTCACTATATATTGCTTTTCTAAATAAATATCTGCTAGTGACTTAGTATTATAGTTTATTATGTTTACTTAGACCCATGTCTAGATACGGCAATGAGAAAGAACAAAATGTCATAGAACATATTGATAGGTATTTACTCATTATTTCATTCCCTCACAAATATTTCAGTTGATACCATATGGCAGGAATTTGTCAAGTTCTTGGAGCTACAAAGGTGAGACACAATCCCTGAACCCAAATAATGCATCACCATAATTGAGATCAGTGATTTTGAAGCTATTCTTCTTGGAGTAGTAGGGATTCAACAAAAATTCTCACCATTTATGCACTACTTATTCATATATAATTATTAGGCAATGTAAATATACATCAATTCAAAAAAAGAAAGATAAATGGAGCTAAATCTATGGGATAAGAAATTAGATAATCATGAGAAATGCTCACCGCTTTTATAACATGGAAAATTATATATATATATATATATATATGTATATACACACACACACACATATATACATACATTATATTATCATTTATGAACATATGCATAAGGAAAAATTATATAGAAGATAAATCATATTAAATTATTAATAACAGTTCTCTGTGATAAATTATGAACTAACTATATGTGGTTATTTTTCTAAAAATTTTAAATTATAAAATCAACTATTTTCCTGCTGAAAAAACAATATCAATTATAGAAATACACAGTGTTCTGCCTCCCTGGTAGTGTGTACCACCTCTCACTATTCTTAACAGGCCTCATCCACATCACTATGCATACTTTTGTCCAGCTTAATGAGGTATTGTTCACAAATAAAATCTAATGTACTTAAGGTATACAACATGAAAACTTGCTATACACATATATTGTGAGGGTCAATATCATCCAAGTTAAACTGTTTTTCTTACCCTTTTATGTTACTTTTTTTTTTTTTTTTTGTATTCCAAAGAAGTCTTTTACCCTCCCTCCTAGGTTCTGGGATTTTCACAAAGGTATTCTTGTCTATGGATAATTACCAGTTAGTTGCTCTTTCTGTGAGAGTGACAATAGCCAGGGACCCCCTATTCCACCATCTTGTTTACATCTCAGTTAATATGTATATTTTACTTGGACACATAACCAGGCAGATATTATCATAATGATGGAATTACAAAAATATATTTCTGGCCAAAACACAAAAAAAGGAAGCAGTAGTAGTAACAGGTGACCTAAGTAGTTTTCTTTCTGAAATGAGCAAAATTCATTCTTATCAATCAACTAAGTACCCCTTCAAAAACAAAACAAGCAACATTTAGTCTAGGTCTAGTCTTTAAACATATATGACAGAAACTATGAAGAAATGACTGAAGCTCATCAACCTATTAAAAAAGATGAAGGAAGAGACTTTTCCTGTGAGCTTGGCAGGACTCATGAACTCAGGACACACTTCATAGCAAACTGAACACAACCAGAGTATGCCTGATTGTCAGAATGTCATTATCCATGCACTGGTTCTATAGCAATAACTAAGTTCTTGAGAGCAATAGGCCATTCCCTTCCTCTTTTCAACCCTAATCATTTCACAGTGAATGGGCATGCTTTTAAAGATTTCTTTAAGATGGAGTAAGAAGTGACCTTCTGCTCAGTACAAAAGGAGATTATAATGGATCAAATAAGAGAATATTTAAGCAAGCTTAAAGACAACTTACAGGCCAGCAAGGATGGAGTTCCTCTCCCTTGTAATTTGAAAACAGAGTTCCTCACTGTAGAAACCCAGTGATGAAAAAGGCAGTTTTTTAGTGGATCACAGACAGCAGCCAATTGGAGGTACTATAAGGAAAAGAAAGGAGTATTAGTAACAATGTATTTCAGATATCTTCAGAGTTTTATACTTGTAAGACATTGTTCTAGGTAAATTCTGCAAACTTACTCTTTCCAATTCTTTTCTAAGAATTTTTAGATGTGGTTTAATAAGTACTCTAAATTTGAAGAGATGTTTGGTTAGAACATCTCAAAGTAAATCTTCCTTCCATCATGTAATAATAATGTAAAAATAATGATGGTAACAGTAATAACATTGTTTAAAAACCTAATATGTGTCAAGCTCTTACAGGTGTTTTCTTTTTCCAGCCTCACAACCATTCTCTGGGTTCTACACTATTTTAAAGAAAAATGGCATCCACGAAGATGACCTTAGTTGCAAGAGCATATCACTTGAAGGTCTCACAGGTGAGATATGAAACCAGTGGCCTCTGACTCTGAGTTGAATAGGCTTTCAACTATATCATGCTGTCACAGACAGGTATGACTGTGGTCTTTAAGAAACAGTTAATTTATTTAAAATGAAACTCTCATGTATCAAAACGTGCTTTTTAAACTGGCATTTTAATGGGAACTTTCTAAGTTCATCAAAAAATTAGTGCCTTACAGACTCCAGCCAACTGTAGGCCAAATAGTGAACAAAACTTATCTTTCGAGATTAATCTATGGGGTTTATCTAAAGCATACACACACATACACACACCACAAAAACAATTTAAATTCAAGTTCTCCTGGATTACAGAAATGAATATTCAAGAAGATTGGTAATACTCATTTACAAAATAACCAAAAATAAAGTAAACCTAATTAGAAGAGATGATTTAGGAGGTATCATGTTATAATAGTAAGATCTGCACTTAGGATCAGTAATACAAGTTTGAATTTCAGCTTTACCATTAATTGGCTATTCTCAGAAACATTAGTTAAACTGAATGAGCTTCAGTTTCTTCACCTAAAAATTCAAGGTAGTAATAGCAAAGTTACAAGTTTGTTATAGATTAAAAAAATATGCAGAATACTTGATTCACAGTAATCACAGAACTTGTGTTAATAAGAGAATCATAGAAATGTTTAATTAGAAAGCCATGAAAATCTTAACTGTGCCTTTCTAAGTTTTATTAACTCAACACATTTTGTTGTTATTGTTGTTGTTGTTGTTGGCTGTCATCATTTATAAAGTGTATTAGTCTGTTAGGGCTACCAGAAGGAAATACCACAGACTGGGTGGCTTCAACAACTAAAATTTATTCTCAGATTTTTGGAGGCTGGAATTCCAAAATTAAGATCTTAGCTGATTTGGTGTCTCCTGAAACCTCCTTCTTTGGCTAAAAGATGGTCACCTCTTGTTGTGTCCTCACATGGCCTTTTCTCTGTGCATGTATCTCCCTGGTGTCTCTTCCTCTTCTTATATAGAACTCTAGACACATTGGATTAAGGCCTATCTCTATGATCTCATCTAACTTAAATACCACTTTCAAGGTCCTATGACCAAGTACAGTCACATTCTGAGATGTTGAGGCTTAGGACTTCAATCTATGAGTTTTGCAGTGACAACATTCAGTTCATAACATCATGCATTAGGGGAAGAAAGTAATTGAATGAAATTATGTACAAGTTAAATACATTTCTTGACCTCATGAAATTTTAGGAGGTATAAAAGAATTAGCATCATATTATAATACAATGTGATAAATTACTTTAGGGGAATCACAGGTGAGTGAAGCAGAGTTGACCATTCTACTCAGATTTTGGAGTTCCAACAAAGATAACCATAAATTTCTTCTACAGTGACAAGAAATACAGAAGGAGAAATTATCTATGTATACGTAGAAAATGTAAATGGTATTTCACAAACAAATGACAATGTGTGCAAAGTACTGGAATTGAGCATCTGCATTTAGGGAATTTTCCTGAAGTGGAGGAATTAGGGGGAGAGAAAAGAAGAGCATGCAGAGGTAAAAACATCATGGCACAGTCATAATGTTCCTTTCAAGCTAAATCAGAACTGTTGACTTTATCCTAATATCAGTGAGAACCTTATAAAAATGTATTAGATAAGAGTGACATGTTAATAGGCTTGTATTTTAGAAAGATTTATGATTTAGAAAGATTATAAACTGGTGAGACAAAAAAGGAAATCAGATATCCCAGTTATGAAATTGTTCAATACGCCAGTCACGATAACCTGGGATATAGAAGTATCAAAATGGATGAAAAAAAATGGTTAAGAAATTCATGAGCTACTTGTGAAGGTAGAATTCATATTTGGATTGGATGAGGCATAACAAAAGAGTGCAGAAAAGAGAGTTCCAGAATGGTGGAGTAGATAAACACTGCCTGTTTTGTTCCATGAACATAGTAAAATTACAACTAAATTATAGTATAACAAACCTGAAGAACCATTTGAAGCTTAGTTGAACAGAAGTTTCATAAGTAAGGACTTAAAGAAGCCTCCATGTCGAGATTAGTAGGAGGGGTGGTGATGCAAAATAGGCTAACCCCAAGACTTCCATGTGGTGGTTGAGAATAAGAAAGGATATCTCAGCCATGGAGGTCCCCACAGAGGACTGAGGGACCACAATTGCATAGCAGGCTCCCCAGTTCAGAGAACCAGTGTTGGGAAAAGAAGCTCCACATATATGGCTATGAAAAAAGTGGGAATTCCAACCATCTGGTGGGACGGAAGGCTGAGGTAAACCCAGACATCCTTTTAAAGAGCCTGAACAGACTCAGTTACTCATGGGCACTTACTCGGGGCTCCAGCAGGGGGACAGTGACTCAGTGGGTGTTGAGGCATATAAGGAACAGATTGGGGTGTATGGCTTGGTGATGAGGGCTTGAGAACAGTTGCCACTTTTCCTGAGTGGGGTCTTCCTCCCATGCAACCAGCAGGCCTTACATGTGCCATCTTTCCTGTGTTGCACCCTCCCACCACACATTAAAATATGAACCTGACTGGTTTAGTGAGCTCTGCTCACCTCACCCAGCTGACTCATTGGGACTCCACCCTACCCAACTCTGCTAAAAACAGAAGCAATTTCTCGGGTGAGCAGTCAGCCCTGCCCACACTGCAATCACTGTTGGAAAACAATTGGATTCTGTAGGCCCCAGGTGGGCGTTGGCTGGCCTATATGTGCTCTGAGACTTTTTCTGAGTAGCTCCAGGCACAGCACTGGCACCAAACAAGAATCTACAGGAGCATCCAGTGTAGGTGACAAATGAAACTGTGCCAGGGTTACAGGGGGAACCTGCTGCATAAAACTACTCAGCAATACTGGGTGACATAGCAGATCTACCTAATATATAGAAATAAACACAGACATGCATCCAAAATGAGGAAATAAATATGTCCCAAATGAAAGAACAGCAGAGAACTCCAGAAAAGGAACTAAATAAGATGAAGGGAAGCAACTTATCAGATAAACAGTACAAAACAATGGTTATGAGGATGCTCATGGAACTTAGAAAAACTTCAACAAAGAGACAGCAAGCATAAAGAAGAACACGGAAACCATAAAAAGCAACCAGGCATAAGTAAAGAATAGCTGAAATAAATAGTGCAATAGAAGGAATCACCAGTAGACTAGCTAGAGCAGAGGATCAAATCAATAATTTGGAACATAAAATAGCAGAAAATATCCAGTCAGAACAGCAAAAACCAAACCAAACAAAAAAACCCAAAAAACCTAAAAATTGAGGTCAGTTTAAGAGACTTCTGGGACATCAAGTGTAACAACATTCATACCAGAAGGAGAAGAGAGAGAATAAGGAATTGAGAATGTATTTGAAGAAATAATGATTAAAAACTCCCTTAACCTGGTGAACAAAATAGACATACAAGCCCAGGACGCACAGGGAGTCCCACATCATATAAACCCAAACAGGCCTACATCAAGACACATCATAATTAAAGTGGCAAAAGTTAAAGACAGAGATAATTCTATAAGCAGCAAGAGAAAAGCAACTAGTAACATATTAGGGAGCTCCCATAAGGCTTGCAGCTGATTTCTCAATAGAAGCTTTGCAGGCCAGAAGGGATTGGCAAAAACATATCCAATGTGATGAAAAGCAAGGACTTACAACCAAAATTACTTTACCCAACAAAGATATCAGTCAAAATCAAAGAACATTTAAAGAACTTCCTAGACAAGAAAAAGCTAAAGGAGTTCATTAATATCAAACCAGTATTACAAGGAATGTTAGAGGGACTTCTTTAAGTGGGTGGTAGGGAGAGAAGCAAAATTAGGAATAATAAAATGGCAATAGCTACATATCAACAATTCCCATATTTTGCATTGTATATGCTCCCATATATAATGCACACTCATTTTTTTGGCCCAAACATTTATTAATAGATAGATACAGAATTAGCACTACCCATGTATAATGTGCATCCTTATTTTTCCCTCAAAAATTTAACCAAACAATTGCACATTATACATGGCAAAATAAGGTACTTTCAATTCAAATGGGTGAAAGCTCCAATCAAAAGACACGGAGTGTATTGTGCTGAGTGGAGTTTCAGACAGAGAAAGATACAATTTGATTTCACTTATATGTGCAATCTAAAAAACAAAACAAACAAAACAGCAACAGATTCAGACACAGAACACTTTGATCATTGCCAGATGGAAGGCAGGTTGGAAGGGTGGGTGAAAAAAGGGGGAGGGGATTAAGAAGTAGAAATTGGTTGTTGCGAAGTTGTTATGGGGATGTTGGCTATAGCATAAGGAATACGGTCAATAATACTGTAATAACTACATATGGTGTTAGATGGTTACCAGATTTATCAGGGTGATGACTTTGTAGTTATATAAATGTCTCATCACTATGTTGTAAATCCAAAACTAACATAATATTTGTGTCAAATTTAATTGAAGATAAAATTGTTAAAAAGAAAAAAAAAATGCAGAAGAGTCTAAGATGTCTCCCAAACTTTTGACTTGAGTACATGAGTCAGTAGTAGGAATATTGTTTGGAAGGGAAAACTAAAATTAAGGTCAGGTGTTGGAGGGAAAAAAGACTTTTGATTTAGATGTACTGCTTTCAGATGGATATATAAGTGGAGATGCCAAAGATACATTGGATTCCATGGGGTCTGGATGATGGCTACTTGCATTTTACTGATCCATCTTTGACCAGATTCAGCTTTATTATTTCTAAAGCAAAATTAATTTATGTCAACACTTTTGTCCTTCATTTCTATAAGCCACACCTAATAACTACTAATTTTTTTTTACCTCCTTTGGAGAAATTACAACCTATAAGAGGTAAATAGTTTGGTTTTCTTGACCATTACTTCATTGCTTTATGACTGAATTTGAAGATATCAGTTCAATTCAGCTTAAAATATACCAGTGTATTTAGTAAAATGTATATATTCATGCTGAAGGATACAAAGATATAATCTATGAAAATTTATGTAAGGAAACCCCATTTGTTATTGTTAAGACACCGGAACAATGTCCAAAGTCATAAATTTAGAAATACTAGAAGAGCAAAAAATATATATTTAAGAATATAATTTACTCAAAAATAACAAAAACAACAACATTCCTAATTAAAAAATGGGCAAACAATTTGAATAGCATTGTTCTAAAGAAGAAAGACAAATGGTCAATAGGTACTTGAAAACCTGCTTAACATAACTAATCATTAGGGAAATGCAAATTAAAATCACATTGAGATAATACTTTATACCTTAGGATGGCTATTATTAAGATATAGACACCCCTAAACAAATAAACACACAACAGAAAATAACAAGTGCTGAATAAGTATGTGAAAAAATGGAAATCTTTGTGCATTGCTTGTAGAAATGTAAAATGGGGCAGCAAGAATTACTATATATTCCAATAATTTCATTTCTGGATATATACCTAAAAGAACTGAAAGCAGGAATTTGAACAGATGTGTACCCCATGCTCACTGCAGCATTTAATTACATTAGTCAAAAGATGGCAACAGTCCAAATGTCTATCAATGGATAAAAAAAAAATGTATAGACATACGATCAAATATTATTCAGCCATAAAAAGTAATGAAATTCTGACACATATTACAACATGCATGATCCTTGATGACATTGTGCTAATTGAAATAAACCAGTCACAAAAGAACAAATACTGCATGATTCCACCATGTGACATATCTGAAGAAGTCAAATTCATAGAGATAGAAAGTAGAGTGGTGGTTGTCAGAGGCAGACAAGAGAGGACTGAGGAGTTAATGATTAATAGATATAGAATTCTGAGGGGAAGCTGGGATGGCTCAGCGGGTTAAGCGCTCGATTTGCAGCCCCGGAACCCGAGGATCAAATCCTGGCCTCAGCCTATGCAGACCCATATGCTGAACTTGGATGTGCCCCCAGTTCAGTTCTTGCTGGGGCCTATCTGGGAGGCTCCTGGCCCGGTTCCTGCCCTGCGCAGCCCCGTGACCACCTGTGGAGTGAAACTATATGGAAAACTAATGCTGTCAACTATGGAGACTGCTCTGGGCCCTCCCCCTTCTCTCT
>PVKE010030579.1:0-19527 GCA_004027555.1 Craseonycteris thonglongyai
TGCTTCATGCTTTGAGCATCTACCATAGTTACCCAAAAGGCTATCTCCAATAAATGTAACTGTCACAGCCAGCACTGGAATGTCCAGAATAAATTTTCTAAGTTAGAAAGTTGTCTTTGTGCTACCAAAACACGCAGTCTTTAGTCTCCTGACTATTCACATTGAAAACCATGAAAATACAGGCTTTTAGCATGCACGCCCAGTTGGAAAAGGACTGGTTCATCTGAAAACACCATTCGCTAGATTAGGCAGAGCGGAGGGCACCTCTGGGTATGAACAAGCAGGTGGGTGTCTCATGGTTTCTCCAGCCATCACTTTCCTGAACGGGTTATGTATTGATGCCAGTGAGGGGTACAAGTCCAGGCACGTGACTCAGCTTATGATTTAATTTTCCATAGCTAAGAAAAGAAAACCAACAAAGTAAGTTAGTGTTAAGACAAACAGGTGGGATTTATAGGTACATTTACATGACTATGAACCAAGAACCCTTTATATAATAAGAAAAAGTGCCAACTCTGGCAATAGCAACCATAGACCACCACAGAGGAAAAACACATTAAAACTCTCTAGGACCAAAATGACATACTGCCATTCATGGGTTTTGGTTTTCATTTATTCTGCCTCTATAACATTTCCCTAGATCAGAGGAAGCCCCTTACCCAGTCCATGCTATTAACCTGACATGAGATTCAAACTTGATTATTTTGTTCCTTTTGAGAGAACAGCTATTGTACTTGTGTAAAACGAGAAAAGCTATGCTGAGAAGCCTGAGGACCACCAATCAAAATGTCCATTTCTTCTTCAAGAGTTATCGCCACAGCAGCCCCTCTGCCTGCCCCCTCCCCCCTCTCTCTCTTGCCCCCATTCACATTTGCTCTCTCTCACACACATATGAAGTGTAGAACAAAGATTATTATATATAGTAATTCTTAAGACTAAGGCAGATGCTATAGGTAGCCACACTTACTCGTATATTAAATCCTAGAAGATCACTTATAACACCTGAGACAGCAGAAAGGATAACTACTCGTGTGATATTGTATATTAAGGGATTCATTGTCAGCCCATAGAGTCGAAATGGTGTGTCCAGCTCCTACAGAAACATGAAAGAACCGAGATGAGATGCATGGCCTCTCAATAGCTATAGGATTCTGGGCTGTTTGCTTAAGTCTTGGGCAACAGTGACTATATAGGCCATCTTTCCTTAATGTGCAACAGTGACCTTCAAAAACCCTGTAATGGAGTTTACCCACTTTTCCATTAGCTAAGTTTTTAAAGGTGAATTCAAACAATATGTCATTTGTGATTTTTTTTAAATGTAATTTAAGAAATGTGATAGACATCAGCAATAACCAGAACCTAGCAACAAGGAGGGAAATTTTTTTCTTATACAATCATTAACCCAAAACTAGGAAGCTAGAATTCTGAATCTACACAGCCGGGCATCTGTCTGTTACTAGAGCCTTCTCCAAGAAGTAAAGCTTTGACTTAATTTAAATGGTAGTAAACATGTATCATAGGATACTACTTACTTTCAACAATTTAGTAGACAGCTTCAATACATTGTTTACCAGAGTAAGCTGTTCTTTCTTATTTGGCTTTTTTTCCATCTTAAGATATAAGTTAATCTAAAGGAAGGAATAAACATTAATATAAATGTCACAGACAAATATATATATACTGCATTAAATCTGGCAGATTTTGAGATCATGTTTTCAAATAAAAAAAATGTTGAAACTCCAGCAGCTATGTCTACAGAGCGCATATGTTATGTACCCTACCCTCTATCCCTAATCAGTCAAGTTGGGAGGGAAAAAAGGCTAATTAATGAAGAAAAAGCAATTTAAATATTTAAAAAATAAAAATTTAACATTAATTATAACAATTACATTGAAAATTCTTAGAGTTCAGAAACAATATCTTCCTCACCTTGGTATATCCCCAAAACATCTAACATCTTTATTAAACATTTTTGGAATGTAAGGAGAAAGCTGCTATTAACTTATTAGTTCCTTATTTTATCCCTTGGAATTAGAGGATGATACCAACAAAATGGAAGGCTATTTTCTTCATAACAATTTTTTCTATTTTCTTATTTCAGAGCATTGTGGGCCACAAAAAATTACCTTGGGGGCCGCATGCCTTATAGGAAGTTTGATACCCCTGCCTTATTGGAAGAATTTTCCACTATAATTATAAGGAAAAATAAAGAATTACTTACATTCTATGTTTTTATTTAAAACATGGATAAACATTAAATTTAAAAAAACTTAATACTCTATAAGAAACATTTCTCAATCTCAATAACTATTCACATAACAAAGAACAAGTATTTTCCAAACACTAAATGTAGTCTACAACAGATACAGAAGAAATTAAAGAAGCTTTTTCAACATACTTAAATAGCAAGAACTCTAAAGATCAAATACTTGATGTAAATGAGATTAAAAGTATGTTCCCTTCCCACCAATAAAAAAACCTTTATAGTATACAAAGTGTTTTCAATCCATTAGCTCTTAATTCTTACAATCTTAGGAGCAGTGGGGAAGATACTATCCTCATTTTATAAGAAGGAAACCATTACATACATAAGTGGCAGAGACTTGTAAAGTCACATAGCTAGAAAGTGACAGAATCTGGATTCAAAATCTTCTGCACAAGTCTTACTGTGCCATCTCTACCCGCTGAACTAAACTAACAGAGACCAGTCAATACCTGTTCAGTGAGTAATATTGAAACATTGCTGTATTTCTTATTGGTTTCAGACCCCAATGAGGCCAAGCGCAGTAAGAAAAGTAGTAAAGCTGTTTCCCAGATCAAAAACTCCCAATTGTAAGCATCGTTCAGGAAAGTTTTATGTCCTTGGAGAACCTATACAAAGGACCAAAAAAAAGCTTTTCATTAGTTTTAAACTTTATAATTACTCCTTTATGCTAGCAATTTAAAAACATTTACAAGATACCAATATTTTAATACTCAAAGCAGAAGAGTTCTAACTCATAAAGTGTTATCTAATTATCTTTAATTAGTCGTATGTATTTGTCTACATTTACTAGATTTTTTCCTTTGCATGAAAGACAGAAAGGATCTGGAAATAACAAAGGAGGAAAACCTCATAAGTAAAATAAGACAAATGCATTTTCAGCCTCTTTAACCAAAGATTATCTATCCATATATTTGTGGGTTTATTTCTGGGTTTTCGATTCTGTTCCATTGGTCTTCATGTCTGTATGTCTGTTTTTCTGCCAATACCAAGCTGTTTTGATTATTGACGCTTTGTAGTATAGACTAAAGTTAGGGAGCGTGATGCCTCCAGCCTTATTTTTTTTTTCGGAGGATTGCTTTGGCAATCCGGGGCCTTTTGTGGTTCCATATGCATCTGGTAATTTTTTTTTTTTTATCTTTTTCTTGAAAGACTGTCTGTGGGATTTTGATGGGAATTGCATTAAAGCTGTATATTGCTTTGGGTAATATGGCCATTTTAACTATGTTGATTCTTCCAATCCATGAACATGGAATATCCTTCCATTTCTTTGTATCTTCTTCAATTTCTTTTAATAGTGTCTTATAGTTTCCCAAGTATAAGTCCTTCACATTCTTTGTTAAGTTTATTCCTAAGTATTTTATTTTTGTTTTGATCACAAACGGTATTGTTTTTCTCATTTCTTTTTCTGAAGTTTCATTGTTTGTATATAAAAATGCTGTGGATTTTTGTACATTGATTTTGTATCCTGCAACTTTATTGTATTCATTTATTTAATTTTTGAACTGAACTGGGGGCCTCACCGCATTCGGGAAGCACATCCCAGTTCAGCATGTGGGTCCACCTGGGCCGGATCCAGGATTTGATCCCCGGTCCTCGGGGTTTCAAAGCGAGCGCTTAACCCACTGAGCCCGCTGAGCCATCCTGGCTTTCCCTGTATTCATTTATTATTTCTAACAGTTTTCTGGTGGCGTCTTTGGCATTTTCTATGTAAAGGATCATATCATCTGCAAAAAGTTAGTCTAATTTTTTTTTTAAAGATTTATTTATTGTTTCTGACAGAGACAGAGAGAAGGGGGAGGGCCCAGAACAGTCTCCATAGTTGCACATCATCGGCTTTTCCACATAGTTTCACTCCACAGGTGGGCGTGGGGCTGCACAGGACAGGAACTGGGCCAGGGTTTTGCCCCATTGAGAACTGAACTGGGGACACTCCCCAGTCCAGCATATGTGTCAGCATGGCCAGGGCCAGGATTCAATCCTCGGTCCCCGGGGCTGCAAAGTGAGTGCCCAACCCACTGAGCCATCCCGGCTTCCCTAATTTTTATATATAGAACATTGCTCCCCAAATGACAGAATACAAGTTCTTCCATAGTGCTGATGGAAGATTCAATAAAACTAGATAATAAAGCAAGCCTCTACATATTCAAAGGACTGAAAACATTCAGATACATTCTCTGAGCAGAGAATTAAGTTTAAACTCAATAAATGGGAAAGTACAAAATAAGCCTATAACTTCTTGTCATGGAGAAAGCACAGAAGTGCCAAAATAAACCAATACACAGGAACCTGGCAAAAGGACACAGGAAGGGTATTCAGGGGTCTCCTACTGTCCAAATGTGGGATAATTTAGGCATCAATACAAATATAGTAATAGGTTATAATCCACTGGATAAAAACAAGAATACATGAGTCCATACTGTGATTGATGGACTGATTGATAGATAGACAGAGAGGTAGATAGATAGAAGGAAAGAAAGAAAAGGTCTACCTTAGAATGACAACCAATAAATGTAGAAGAAATGATGGAGTTAGAAAAATCACTATTTTACCACCATCATGGTATAATAGCCTTATTAGTCAAAAATTAGCAGCTAAAATTACAGTGACCTTAGAGTCTTCAAAATTACCTTTATTCCCATTTCAAAAGTTAGGAAAATTAACAAGTATTCAAAATTGCAAAAGAAACTTAGACACACTAAAAACATACATACTTAAACACAAAGTGTTCTAAAACAGGTAGGGAACTTTTACCTGGGCACAACAAATGAAAGCAATTGAAAGTGTCAGTAAGAAGACTGAAGATACAACCACATCAACTGAACGCTGCGGACCCCGCCTCTGTGGGGTGAAACACACAGGTTCATGAGTTAGGTCACTGTTAGAGACAGCAACAGCCCTCAGATCATTAACACTCTGAAGTTTACTACATTAGTGTGAAAATAAACTTTTATAAGAAGTTTCTGATATTAGACTTTCACATATTTGGGACATCTTCAGCTTTAATGAAATACTGAAATACATACTGTTCCATTAATTGATTCACTGACAAATTTAGCTGGAGTATTTCCCAGAAAGTCAGAAAAAGATGCAATATTCAATGTATTACTCTGGCTTAGAAATTTAAATTTTCTTTTCCCTTTTTATGCTCTTATTTATTATACTTAATGTCTAGCAGTTTTGAAGATATAGCACTTCCAACATGGAGTCCAGCAAGCCTATCAACCAAATATACTCTGTCCAGTACACAAAGTGACACTGCCTACTAAATATCAGCTGCCAGAAATTTCAATGAACATGTTTCCTGCATATTCTTCCATATATTCTATTGTTAATAAAACTCACCTTTAGAAAGGAACGCAGTGATAACCATATCTTAATGTTCTCCACCTTTTTAAGTCTGAAATGAGGTATTTCATATTTCCTAGCTTTCCTGGCAGAAGTAATATGGCTGAAGAGTTTTGCAAATAAAAATCTCTAGAGGAGGTTAAAAAAAACAATCACAAAGTGAAATGTAAGTGTCTCTGTATTTATATAGTTGTAAATAATATACCCAGCATATAAAAAATGTTAATGAAATTCTAATCAGTGATCACTAAGACAGGGAGTGAAACACTTTGTTAATAACTCATTATCCTACTGTTTGCAAAGCACATGATATTGTAATATACTTCTTCACAATATGGCACTCCTGTTATTTTCAATGAATACTCTTTGGAGACCTTTGTGAATCCCTGACTTCACAAACAAATGTTTATATGGAAGTCTGGCTTACTCCCAAATTACATTTCCATTCAAAATCATGTTTTTTATACATATCAGTATGTTAAATCCTCAATCCCTAACTCTTATCAAATCTCCATCATTTTAATTTTCACTGAGCCATTTTTCACACAAACATTTCCCCTATTAGAACCAATACACAAGCCACAGATAAAAACCAGCAAAGGCCCATTGAGGTGCAGGAGCTAAGAAGTCAAGTAGGCACGCTCAGGCTAAGCCACTGATTCCTACACACGGGCTCAGCACAATTTCAGATTACAGCAAGTCACCTGCAAACATGCCATATCACAAGTGTTAAACCCACAAATGCCAAAAGTATATGTATCCATCTTAATTACCCACATTAACTTTTGGAGAAAGAAATCAGAACAAAAACAGCTCAAAATGGAGTACCACAGACAAAAGAGAGGTAAGAAATTTTACTAAATTTTCTACCAACCTGTTTATATGTTCTCTCTGCCACACACATCATGAAGAAAAAAATCCACGTAAGACACAATCGTTCAAAAAAGTTAATTATAGACAAAATAATAATTGGTGTAACAGGTGGTGCTCCACAAAAGAGAGTTAAGATCTCTTCAGCAGAAATGGACTTTAGCTGGTCAAGGCTCTTTTCACGGAAAAGTCGATGTAAAAAAGGAAAAAATGCTAATCCGATGGTAACGACATTTCCCAACATCTGATAACCTACTCCTTGCTGATATGCATTAACCTGGGAATGGAAGTATGAAGCAGTACTTATCAAATACTATTTCATTATTAAAAACTAAATCTGTTTTAAATTTAAAAGTATAAATAAAATAATGTACAGATATATGAATTTTAGATCTTATTAAAAGGTAGCCTTACATGGGATAAGGAATATTTGTAGAGTCTACCCAAACAACCAATCATGCTCATAGAGACCTTTGTAACAAATTTTAAAAATACTACAAAGATTCTGACTACAAAATTAAAAATACATACAGTTGTGTTTCAAAAGCAGAGTTTGTGTTTTGATCACTATATAGATTCTATGAAATAGCTGCTAATCACTAAATGTGAACACTTATTAAATCTTACCCTGCTCATGATGATGCCACTTATTTCCAACACAGACATATCCATCTTTTTGCACTCATTTCCTTCCCAGATTATTGCACTAACTCGATCAGAGGCAGGACTTGAGTTCTGAAGCCAGAATAAATGATTCTAAGAAGAAAAACATAAAACCATTTCTATCAACTCCTTCTTTCTTTCCTCCATTAGATTTTTTTTCCCTTTTTCCATCTCCCAGGTTACCTTCACCAATGTTCAGCCTTATCATTCTGTTCTCTCCCCTCACAAAACTCATCACCCCAATCCCCACCACTATGATGCTAATTTTTAGTTCTTTTTTCTTTGTAAAGATTTTTATTGTTTTTGACAGAGACAAAGAAAGAGAGAGACAGAGTAGGGGGAGGGCCCAGAGCAGTCTCCACAGTGGTATGTTATCAGTTTTCAACATGGTTTTGTTCCACACAGGTAGGTGTGTGTGTGTGTGTGTGTGGGAGGAGGGGGGGCATGCAGGGCAGTAACTGGGTTGAGGGCATCCTGCATGGGAGGCACGCCCCCTTGAGCCAGGGGCCAAACTGGGGGCCTCCCACATGGGAAGTGCATCCCAGTTCAGCACATGGGTCCGCATGGGGTGAGGCTGGGATTCGATCCTCAGTCCCTGGGGCTGCAAAGCAGCGATTAACCCACTGAGCCATCCTGGCATCCTCCCTTTTTTCTTTACTAAACCATTTTCTTACTTGGAGAGAGGGTAAATGTATTCTACAATGACGGGAAGTGGGAATTCATGATCTCCAAGTTTGCTTCCCTCTCTAAACACATGGAAGTGAGGATAAGCTTGGTGTATTCATGGGATTTAAGGAGGCAAAGTATTTCTAGAGCAACACAGCTATACTGCAGGTAGGAGGAAGTTAGGTATGAGAGGTGCTAACAGGCCTTAGTGATCACATGAATAACTCAGGAGTTAAGCCTTTTTCTAGTCTAATCAGGACATAGCAAGGCACAGAAAGCTCAAGAGAAGGTCAGAATGAAACAACCCCATTTTCCTCTGCCATGTCTTATTCTTTAGGTACCAGCTCAATTGCCATTTCACCAACAGGGTCCTCTCTGATCACCACAAACCTCATTTTGCCCTTTTCTGAAATTGAAAATCTTAATAGTCCATATCAGACAAATTGCCATCTAATTATATGCTGCTCTTTTAGTGTCCTCTACTTATTTCCCATATAATCAGCTTATCCCAAGCTAAAATATGTTTCTAATAAGTAAGTATCACATGCTTAGCATCATGATGATGGGTATATATTGATTTGGTCACTGATTTGGCTAAAAAAATTATATTAAGCACCTACTATGTAACATGCACTATGAGTACACTGGGGAACAAGATGAATGTGATCCTTTACATCAGGTGCTTACAGACTTATAAAAGAGACATGATTAAATGAAGTCACTACACAGCATTAGGAGACAAGAAAGTGCTAATTTAGGAGTATATAGGAAAGGCTCCCTAAGGAAATCACTCAATCCAAGACTTGAAAAATAAAGAGGTGTGTGCCAAAGGAATGGGTACTGGAGCAAACTGAGTTCCAGGCAAAGCAGCTGGTGTGTATAAAGACACAGAAGCACATGAAAAATAGTACATTTCAGAAACTAGAAATAGTTTAGTTGAATTAAAATATACCATTTGAAGAGCAAAGAAGAAATGGTCAGAGATGAGACTGTATCAGAAAAATTAAGGAAAAGAAGCAAATAATCCAGAAGGAAAAGAAATGCAATTAAAGAATTTTTAAGGGAACTGGCATCCAATTTGTATTTCAGAAACATCATTCTGGCTGCAGTGTGGAAAGTGAAATGAGGAGGGCTAGCTTAGAAAAGCTATTACTATAATGACCCAGATGAGAGCTGACAATGGTGTGCTCCAAGCAGCACAAACACAGAGGACAGGTGTGGACATTATACAGTAGAATCAAGAGAAAGTGATGACCAACTACAAACACAGTGAAGTCATGAATGACCCCGGGCTTCTGCCTTGGTTGTTGGGGGTGGCATTCAGAAATACGGGGACTAAAAGAACAGGTTAGGTGGGGGAACTGGGAAATGACAAATTCCATTTGGCATGGTGAGTTTATCTTACCTAATTATTCTTATATATGCCTTAATATTATATTGTCAATTCCAGAAATACAAAGGAGGTCAAGATCATCACTGAGAGCTAATGTAATTTAGATGAATTTCAGACTGAATGTAAAGAATAGTTATATTCAAACTCTGATGGCAAAATTGAAGAAAGAAGTTTAAAACTTTAATGAGAAAATGTAGTTTTTAAAAACTATATACATTTAATGAAGCAGGATGTTTTTCAGTGATATCTTAGAATCAAGAAAATTCAATAATTAAATGTTTATCCATCATCTACAATTTGTAAGTCACTAAGGAAATATTTAGCCTAAAGAACAAAAAACTGAGAAGAATCATGATCATTGTCAATAAACATCTGAAAGGCTGACATGAGAACCATTTCTTAATCATTCAATCCATCCAACAGTTGAACAAGCTGTCTCATAAAATAACTATCATTCCAGTTCCGTAAGTATTTAAGTAGAGGCTTGATTGATTCATCATCTGACAGGGATATATCAACAGTAATGCTAACATTTTCTGGGACTTACTCTTTGCCAGGCATTGTGCTAAGCACTTTATATTATCTTCAGTAGATACGTCACAATATTCCTAACAAGTAGAAACTATTTGTTACCACATGATGGGTGGTAAACAAATTTCAATAGGTGTAGAATGAATTCCTACACTGGTTGGAAGACTGAATACCTTCTTTAAAATATCCAATTCTAGGCTTTCTGATTTTCTGACATTAATATAACACCTAATATTAAAAGCAACACTTGATTTATACATTATCTATTAGAGAAGCAAACAGTAACATTTCCCAGTAACTCATATATAATATTGTGATGTCTGTAAAAGTGTAATATGCAGTTGAATATACCATTCAAACAACCTTGCTCGTATAAAATGAATATTAAGGATCATTCTAAGAAAAATAATGAGAAAAAGTATTATGAAAAAAATGTAGGTTAGGGCAACTCTTAAGAGTACTTCCCCCTGAGTTCTGATCCCAACACCTTCACTTACAAGCTATGCTCAATTTCCTCATCTCTAAATTTGGGCTAATAGCATCTACCTTACAGGATTATTAAAAAGTTAAATGAGATAATATAGTGCCTGGCACATGGTAAATACACAATAAACATTAGCGATTACCATTGTCTTTACAGACCTGCTGAAAAACATCCTCTTTGGGGTCACGTTTGGTCCCCGAGTGAAGGGTATTCACGTGGGCCCCCTCACTGTCACTGGTGACAGATGACCTGCACTCAGGGCCATGTAGCAGGTCATCCCACAGCATATCCTCGGTCTCCGAGTCATGACGAGTACTTTCTGAGTCTCTTCTCGACATGTTGAGGCTTCGAGAACCTCCACTCACACCACCGGATCTAGAGCCCTTTAAAGGAAAACAAAAACAATATTTTTAAAAAACAATTATATATCTGAACTAAAATTAAAACACGTTATCTATGGTGATGGCTGGGCAACTTTCATAAGTTGGTAAGCATGTATTCATTTGTTCACAAGACTTCAATTCACATAACAATAATACATTTTAATATTTAAATGTTAAACTCCAATGACTCTCTAAGAAGCAGGACTCTTAGGACTCTACAAGGACTCCCTCTAATAATTGACTAATTCTTTCAGTCTGACTTATTTCACTTAATAAGATGGTAGAATTGTACACCTGCCTGGAAACTATGTAATTGTTACCAACCAATGTCACCGCAATAAATTTAACAACAACAACAAAAAAATGACTGGCAAGTCAGGGTACTGTTCAGCCAAGGTGTCTGGGGATGGAGTAGCTGCCACAAGCATATCCAGAGGACCTACACTGGATGTAAGCACGGCTGAGCCTTTGACACCTGAAGTTTCCACCTCTAAATACTGTGACTGTGACTATAGATCTAGTCATGCCCAGGGCCCAGGCCACACATGGAAAGGACTAGGCAGGCAGAGAAAAGGATGGACCATGCAGCTCTCCTGCAGTACACACATAAACAGGAAAGTTTTTCCATGACCCCAACTGCCTTGTCATTCAAAACCAAAACCACATCACCACCATCTACTCTGCTCACCTCTGAATGACTGTACTCCAAATGTACAATATGCCCATCAGCCTTCATGACAGGATTTACTACTCCCGTCTTCAGGGGTCCCTTCCCAAGTCTGTCCTCCTCAGTGTCAATCCCGCTTAACATGAAAATGACACTTAAGAATAAACTCCATATTCCAAGTGAATGTTAACCCCTTGACATACGAATTAAATGAAATTCTATGTGAACAAAACATACTATTTATTTTTCAACTTAACATGTGCTGGTGCAATATCTAGTATTGGATTCACATAATTTGTAAACTTTGATTCCAAATCTGTCACATTTGGTAGCTATAAGTTGCATGTACCCCAATCCCTGGTGCCAGAAAGTTTGGGGATTTGGCTTAAACACATGACATATCTGAGACATCTTTGTATGTCAGGGGTTAAGTACCGGTACACTTATTTTAGGATTGGGTAGCCTCTTTCTGAGCATCACCAATGATACCTTTAAGATCAGAGCCAAAGTGAAGAGTTCATTCTCTTTCTGAGAGTGAGTAGTCATATAAAAGCTGCTGGATGGGTGGACAGACAGACGGAGGCAGGAGAGGAGCAGGCAAATATAAACACCACTTTGGGACAAGCAATTAATAAAAAGGAATGGATAAAGTTATTACACTTGACAATACAACTTGAACAGAGATCTCTCAAAGGATTACCTGACTGAAAGCTGCTGATTCAAATTCTGACTCGGCCAGACTATCTGAATCCCGCATGATATGACTCCACTTGGTCTTGGTTTTCTTTACCTGCCCAAAAAGCAAGTCAATAAACAATAGTAAAACATGTTAAACACCTTGTTACTGCTCAACAATTAAGAGTTAACACCTAGACTTGTAAACTAAAATCAGAATTACCTGAGAGTTTACGTGCCTTGAAAGTATTGATTTTCTGTTCTTGACTTCACAACCATTGTCACTGGAGGCCCCTTCCACACTCCGACGCAGTATCATCATCTGTGTCCTGGCTTCACCATCTTCCTCACTCGACAGATCATCTGACATCCCATTAGTGATACGTCCAAAACCCTCCTACAAGGAAAACAGTACCGTATTTTGCAATGTATAATACACACTTTTTTTGCCCAGATTTGAGGGAAATATAAGGAAGCATATTATTTATGGGTGGTACTATTATTAATAA
The DNA here is from genome assembly GCA_004027555.1 of Craseonycteris thonglongyai. Classification (NCBI taxonomy): domain Eukaryota; kingdom Metazoa; phylum Chordata; class Mammalia; order Chiroptera; family Craseonycteridae; genus Craseonycteris; species Craseonycteris thonglongyai. The sequence goes on from PVKE010030579.1 coordinate 12,453, forward strand.
TTCTGTATCTATAAAGATATTTTAATTCTTTTATCCTTATAAGTTAAAAGTAAAACTCTAGAAAATCAATAATTAAAAAATTAAAACAAAAGATGTTTTTCCTGAAAGTTTGGGCCCAAAACGTGGGTGCACATTACACATGGGAGTGCATCATACACAGCAAAATATGGTAATTCATTCACAGGGGACAGCCAAAATACTCTAGTAAACTGTACCGGAAAAATAAAAAAAAGCATGAAAAACTAAGGAAGAGTAAAAGTCAACTAAACCAAAACTGAACAAACCTACACAGTGCTTGACCTCCATAAAGAAAAACATTGAACTTGAAACTAAGTAGCCTAAATAATGAGGTGGTGTTATGGGGCTCGGCGAAGCATGGGCTCCAGTCACACTCCAAGTCTGAATCGCAGCTCTCCTGTGTACTAGCTACGTGATCTTAGACAAGTCACTGTATATTTCTGGGGCTCAGTTCCCTCATCTGAAAAGAAATGATAATGAAAGCACCTAGCTCATAGTTGCTAAAAAAATGAAATGAGTCCACTATATGTAAAGGCTTAGAATAGTGCCTGGTTGCAGTAATGACTCAAAAACATGTATTAGCTATTTTTGTAGTTATGAAATGCTATAGTTTAACAACTGAGAAAAATATTTCAATGCTATGAAGTACAGTTATAGACACAGAGCAGAGCACCTCTACCTAACCTAGAAAACAGTTTCCCAACTCTTACCACATTACCACAGCCTCTCTGGAATATGACCCAGCCATCTCTACACTAAGTGTTTATCAAATCTCCAGCCCACCACTCTCACAAACTTGGGCAAAAAAAAGTATGCTGAGTCAGTAGCAGATGCAAGAACAAGTTCTTGTAAGAATAAGATGCAGTCTTCATGTGACAATCTCCTTTTCTTGTCCTTATCTTATGTGTTAAGACAAATTATACAAACCTATTAAAACCTACTAGCATCTATTTTGTAACTCTAGTGGAGTCTAAGAATAAGGAAATTTTACACGGGAAAGACAAGATTTTGTTATTTTTATACTCATCCAAATCTTACCCTTCGGCACTTTTCTCCATCTGAAAATTTTGCTTTTTCTGTCATTTGCCACATTTTAACCTCTGGTCGACACTGTCTCTTCTTAATGATAGGATGCAAACTTGAGTCATTGTCAGTTTCAGTCCCTTTGTTACAAATTAATTTTACTCTTTTAATCCTATTTTGAAAAAAAGAAAAAAAAGTTACTGACTAGTTTTCTGAAAATAATAACTTTCATGAAATCACTCTGAGGAGTACAATATATTAGTCTGGAAATCAAGAAAATTCAGAAATCATGTTTTTCAGATTTCTAACTTGCTAAGGGTATGGAAAGACAGGCTATGAGAGGGCTGTCCAGAAAGCATCCAGCTATGTAACCACCCTCGTTATACTGACTATGGCTGGATTTTTTTCCAGACAGCCCTCGTATAGTCTCTAGTCTCCAAAGACTCATGTCAATTAATTAAGAGGAAGTCCCTCTCAAACACGCCAACCCCCTACCTCACATTGCCTGTTTGTGTCACTTAACAGAATGCTCTCCCTTCTGTCTGTCAAAGCCTGACAGCTCTCAGCTCCTTTGTGACCCCTGCTGACTACTTCTCCCCAGAAACACCACCCCATCTGCTGAATCGCATGGCCATTAGTCAGCACGTAATCATAAATATTTTTACATCATACTGCTACTCTAATCTTCCTCACTGGATGGTAAAACCACGTAGAACAGGGATTTCACCAGTGCCCAGAACAATGTTCAATACAAAGAATTCAAACACATCAACAAAACAGTGTAGACAGATCTTTAGAAAAATATGTGAACATACTTCTCATCTTCAAAAAATGAGTTGTAAGAGAATTTTCTTTTTGAGTCACACTCATTAACATATGGCAAAGTAAGTATTTCTTGGAGTCATGCCAGTGCTTTCAAGGCCTGTCAAATCCTGAAGGAGGTAGAATCTGCCTTGGACCCATTCCTTTCTGTCCTACCATCAACATCAGCCCCCTTATACTGTTTCTAAGAAGGTATTAGCTTTCACACTGAAAAATATCTCATCTTTTTAAAATCCTTCTTTCTCGTATCTTTCTCTCAGGTGGCTTAAAATATGTACCCTTTCAGAGTATGTATATTTCCATAATCTTATGAACTAAAAAATCATTCAAGATAAAAAACAATGAAACTTTTATGGTAGATTATTGGACTAACAGGTAGCATGACATACAGTAGAGACATTTTGAATCAGTGATTTGTTCTAGAGCCCTTAAAAATCACACCATAATGATATGCTTACACTACATATTCCCATGACCTAATCAGATCACATTCTATGTAAACACTAATGTGACTACAAAATCAAGTAAAAATCCCACCTGTTGCCAAAAAGAGTCCCCCAAAAACCACGAATAAAGGGTACAGGTCCCACAGTTTCTACTCCTCTGACTTTATCAGAGAAATTATTTCCAATTTCTCGGCTCCCATCACCATTTACGGTTTTTCGTAATTTTCTATAAAAAAAAAAAAAAAATTTCAACAACTTCAGATTATTCAAGAACTTTTCTATTTCTCTCCAAAATATCTCTCCAGAAAATTATACTAACAGATTACTACCTGAAATTAAATATAATGAACTTTACCATCATAATGAGGATAAATATACAGGGAGATTTCTGACGTAAAGGCAAAAATAGGTTCCAAACCAAAGGCCTGTGCTATTATTTTATTTAAACATTAAGAGACCTGGTATTCAAAAGATTATGAGAAGGTACATTTTCACACATCAAGAGTCTTTTCAGGCACCACTAGCAGAAGAAACAATTTCTTTAAATACAAATATCACAAATCTATCCATTTGGCACATTTAATCAGGAGAACACAGAATAACAGCAACTGACCACTCTTTATTTACTGATATCCTAGGCAGTTAAAAGATATATCCTATAAATACCATCAAGGCACAGCACAACTGATTTCTCCCAAAAACATTAAATCAATTGAACTGAATTTTCAAGGAATAATTTATTTTGAGGGGGAAAGAGGGATGTTTGCTTTGAAAATAATGTTCAAAAATAAAACTAAATATGTTAAAATTCACTGAATCAAATGAAAATATCTTAGTAGCTGCTTAGGAAAACAAAAATCTACAAATATTCTGAGGAAAGATTATGCCACGTATACAAAGAAACCTTTAACAATTTCAAAAGCCACAGATAGCACATAACCAATAAAAACATGACATAAATTCAATGTGTAGAGAAGTCATATCAATCTTTATTAAAATTTTAGGACACTTAGAAATCCATTTTTATTATAAACTATCAAAAAAAACTAAAATTTTAGTAGCACCATCCCAATGTACTAAGATCCCTGTTTATACTGAATCTGCACCAAATTTTGATTAAGACTAAATATTAAAAAATATTTTTTCAAAATCATTATTTATGATAAATTCTAAGAAAGAATACTTTCTATATGAAAATTGGAAGATTTTTTTTATTACTTTAATCAAAGATTTTGTAAATGTCTACAGTGCCTCTCCCAGAAAATAATACACAACTACAAGTGTAATTTCTCATCTCACCTTCGTCTCCGATTTCCATTATTTCCTGATGGCCTTGTTATCTGAGTAGACACAATTTGACAGTGGACGGTTCCCATGAGTAACATAAGGCACAAGGGTCCAAGTACTTCACTTACATTCACAATGGGCATCATAAAATATAACACGAGTGCTATAACTGAAAAGGAGAGATTGCCAAATGTGAAACATTAGGGTTCATCTTTAAAACCAATTCTAGTAATTACATGAGTTACTTCTACAAAACCATATCATTTGAAAAAGTAAACAGGTAAAAGCACATAATTTCCTATAATAAACATTAGCTGAGTAAAAACCATTTTTCTTAATTAAGATTTATTTGATTGTTTTTGACAGAGACAGAGAGAAGGGGGAGGGCCCAGAGCAGTCTCCATAGCTGTATGTCATCAGTTTTCTTTCTGACAGTTTCATTCCACACAGATGGGCAGGGGCCACACAGGGTGGGAACTGGGCTGGGGGTCTCCCGCATGGGAGGCACACTCCCTCAAACCAAGGGCCAAACCCGGTGTGCCCCCTGCATGGGAAGCTCACCCCAGTTCAGCATATGGGTCCACATGGGCCAGGGCCAAGATTCGATCCGTGGTCCCCAGGGCTGCAAAGCGAGCACTTAACCCGCTGAGCCATCTCAGCTTCCCCTAAAAACCATTTCTAGCAGTACAATTATCTTATCAGAATAGCCATACAAATTGATGATGCAAAAATATAGCCCAGAAATAGGCCATAGTATACAAGAAAATCTAATATATATATATATATAATTTATCTCAACAAGAATGAAAAATTCTTCAATAACAAACTCATAGAAAAATATTTAACTTTCCTCCTACCAGTGACCAAAGAATGTACAATGACTGAGCAAAATTCAATTTTTTTAAATATCAAATTAGGTAAGTTTTCAATTTAAATAATGCTGGTAAGATTGTGGTAAAGCAGGCAGTCTTATCCATTGCTTTCCAAAAGAATAATTGTGGCACCAATAATTTCACTATATGTATATTAAGCAGCTATAAAAAGGTGTTTATGGTAAATCCATATGATAAACATATACATACATTAAATGAATTTTAAGATGGCATGTCAATATAATGCAATATTATTATACAACCATTAAAACAATAGTATGAAGACTAAATTACAATTAAATAACATTTAAAATTCAGTTCCTTACAGTAAACACATTCTAAATACTCAATAGCCACATATGGCTAACAGTTACTTTATTAGGCAATGCAGACATAGAACATTTCCATCATCTCAGAAATTCTATTGGATGGTACTGTCACAAGTTTAAAAAACTGAACTCATGTAGTTTTTGTAACTTCATGGATACATCTTTTCATTCAGTGACTCAAACAATTCAAAAAACTGCACAAAGAAAACAAAAATCACCCCAAATCCTCTTATCCTAACCCAACCAGCACTATTCTTTGTCTTCATTCATGCGTTTTTGCACAGGTACAAACACAGTGTTCATTGCCCACTTTCAGTAAGTATTCCTGGTAGACAGTGGCAAACTGGGGAGGATACAGGGTCCGGCAGAAGTAATGCCCCTTTTTATGAGCTGGTAAACTTAAAGGGTGTTACTTCTGCCAGACCCTGTATTTTAGGTCCCTGCAAATAGTGAGAAGAGAATCAGGTAGTGATGTGTAATGCAGAAATTAAAGTAGATTCCTATGATAGTGGCTGGGAAGTGGTAATACAATTTAGAAAGTATAGATAGGAACAGACTCTCTATGAAAGTTACATCTGAGCTGATATCCTTAAAATGAGAAAAAAGATAGCCATGTGAAAACCTTAAGATTGTTTTAAGCAGAAAGAAAAGCTGTGTGTGAGGAACAGAAAAGGGCCATTATGCCTAGAGTGAGCAGGGAGGAGTGTGGTAAGACACGACATCTAAGAGGTTAGCGGGAAAGGAGTGGTAAAGAGTTTGGATTTTTAGTCTAAGGACAATGAGAGTCACTGAAGGGTTCTAAGCAGGAAAATGGTGTGACAAGGTCTCTGTTTTAAAAGATTTCTCTATGTGCTGTGAAAAGAACAGTAGTGAGAAAGAAGAGCCAGTAGACGTTGAGTGGTTTAAGGAAAGAGATGCTGGTGCTGTGGACTATGATGGTGGCAGCAGAGACTGAGATAAACAGAGGCAAGACATAGTTTGGAGACTGAACTCACAGATTTGGTGACAGATGGGATGTGAGAGTTGACAAATGAACAATAGAGATATTTTTCACTTGAAACCTGGGTGCTTGATGATATCATTTGATGAAAAGTGGGACATCCTAAGAAGGAACAGTTTGTACATAAAAAGTTTTTAAAAAATCAAGATTTTTTGGGGGGGAATATGATTAAGTTCAAGATACCCATTAAATCACCATGGAAATGTCAAGCAGGCAATTAGATGTACAATTAGTTGTAAGTTTAGCAGACAGTTCTGGCCTGCAGAAATAAAATTGAGAATCACCAGTATACCAACTGTATTTAAGGCAATGAGGCTTGATGAAAATACCCAAAGAACAGAATAGAATCTGGGATCCAACCTTGAGGTAATCCAAATATTCACATGTCAGACAGAAGACTGGGGAGGCCTGGTCAGTGAGGCAGGTAGGAAGAAATTAGAGAGGGGAGGTTCAACAATTGTGTCTGCTCTATGAGCAAATAGTTTTAAGATGATCTCCAAATGTGTCCCTTCATTTCTTTGAACTTTAAACCAGCAAATGAAAGAGTAAGAACAGTAAGGTCTGCACTATCTAATAGCAAAAGCAGAAAAAAAACAAAACTGTCATAACTTATTCCATCTCCTTCAGTTACCTTGCATGAGGTAAAGCAGTAGTAGCCAAATGAAAATTCTTAAAGAGGTAACCTGAATCCACCAACTGCTGAATAATGGGAAAAAGACCACTCGAACAAGCCCCTTCCGAGTCAGGGATGTCCATGGAATTTCAGGTTTGGCTTTGGCAAATGTCGAGCCTTTTAATATACAATAAAACAAAACATCAAACATTTATATATACTATACTAATGCCCACTTGTAATCCCTATTAAAAACAGGTGAGAGCAAAAATTAGCACACAGCCTATTCAGTTAAAAAGAATCATCTTACATGTTCATTAAATGTAGTAACTTCTTGCCTCAATCACTAGGACAGAAGCTCAAAATGAGTCTGATTCATCTGCATGTTATACAATGTATTTTTCTTAATTACACAACATTAAGTCTCCAAGTTCATCCCTCCTTTCGCCCTATGGAAACCATGTAACTTTTTTTTTTTTTTTTTTAATATTATTATATTTTATTGTTAAATTTAATGGGGTGACATTGGTTGGTAACAATCAGACAGTTTTCCAATGGACAACTCCACATCACATCACCCATGCATCCCATTATGTGCCCAGCTCCCAGAATCAGGTCCCCCTCCAACCCGATATATCTGGTGCCCACTCCCCCCTCCCCACACA